>MU260922.1:22500-125000 GCA_020310875.1 Ceratopteris richardii | reverse complement strand
TGCCATAATTTTGTATTACACTCCTATGTGGCAATGATGCACCATAATTTTGTATTCGGTTCCTATATGGAAGTGCTTTGCCACACTCTCGTACATCCTTCATTTATGGAATATATAACTTTTTGTACACGATTCATGGTTCTTTTTTGCTCATCTCTTTTGTGTCCGACAGTATTTTGCTATATGAAATCATGTTTTGGTTGCCATTAGAGTACATATCACATGTACTCAGTTTTCTTTGGGCAAAGTGTATTGTCTTTTGCTAAACAACATCATGGTAATGTTACTGTAGCAAAAGACAACACACTCTGCCCAGAAAAAATTTTGCAGATATAGTCATCAGTATAAGCGACGGTACTCCCAGCAGGTCGCCTGTATAAGCATTGGTACTCCCAGCATGGTCACTAGTATGGGCGTCGGTATGAGCGTCGGTATTTTCGATGCTTATACCGATGCTCATACCGACCCCCATACCGGCAGCTATACTGGTGCTTCGGTTTCGATGCGCATATTGACTGCAACTCCGATGTCGCGGGCAAATTGCACCCCTGCATTTTCCTCAATAAAAGCCTTGATATATGCTCGATATGTTGTAGTGAGATAGATAGATAAATAGATAGATATGTAGATAGGTAGGTAGGTAGGTAGATAGATAGATAGATACATAGATAGATACATAGATAGAGAGATAGATAAATTGATGGATTGATTGATTGATTGATGGATCGATTGATTGATAGGTAGATTGATTGATTGATTGATTCCTATAACTTCTACCGTTGTGGTAATGTAGAAAATACTTTTTGTGTGGTTCATACTTAAACAAATGCCCATGTTTATATTATGTCATAATTTCGATCAATCCTCTGTTAGAAGGAGTAATAACTGTTTGATAACGGATGCAAACGAGGATTAAAACTCTCTCTTATATGCTTTCCCACTCTCCATGAAAGCTTCTACAGAAACAAGGAATGCGAATGAGGTAAGGTCATGGCAGTTTTCCCGTGAGGCAATGTATGACATATCGATCATTTAGGAAGGAATTGAAGCGTCAACCATTTTTATGGATCATGGCTTTAGATTATATAAAGAAATGTGGAGCATAACAAACTAATTAAAAAGTTAATATGTGCAGATGAAGTCAAAGTAGCTTCCGACCACTTTTCTCTGTAAAGCATAACAGAGTGATATGAAAAGTTGATGGATGCGGATGAAGTTAAAGTAGCTTTTCGCCACTTCTCTGAAGCACTAAATTGGATGATCCCTCCGCTTGAAGTTTGGCTTAATGGAGCATCCATCTTGTCATGTTTTGAATAACTGTCATGATCCATCCTCTCGTATTTGAAATGCCTTCTGTGTAGTTATTGAGGAGATCAAGGTGATCATCGAAGGACTATGAAGGCTTCTTTCGCATGTTTTATCTCCTCCTGTGTATGAAAGTCCATATTTTTGTTTCCGTTATGCTAATTATACTTGATGAAAGACATGGACGTTAGAAAATAAGCCTATAGATTACATGAGTTCTACGTCTTTTCAGTTTCATCATTGATTGTACCTTCAAATGGCATATAGCTTCATAGAGACAGTGATCAATCAAAATCTGTCATGAAACATTGGTCTTCGAAGCTCTATGGTAGATCCTTCATTGTTCATGTTTGGAATAGATGCTGTACAGTTTTTAGGCTATGAAGTGACCATATCTGCAAATTTGGTCTTTCTATGTATGCTGAATGCTGAATACCGTACAAGCCATAATTTTATTTGAATATAAAGTCTATGCAGTGTGAGGTTAACGATTACTCTTTATGCCTTTGATATAGCCTATGTCGCGCAAGAAAATGAAAAGCATCAGGCCCTTGGAAATTGGGTTCCTTTTATGGCTTTGCCTTCTGGTCACATGTACAGACATAGCACGTCACAAAGATTGTGGATCCTCTACAAAGCCTTGAAAACTGCAATAACATGAAAGTTTATACGTTCCAAATGATGGAAACATGAGATGATAGGGCTCAAAATATACATGGACATAAGAGGACATGAGACACATGTTATGGGAACTTGTTACAACATTGATCCATGTAGGCGCACAATGCTGCCCATCTCTGTGCATGGAAGTATGTGATAGCTAAGTGGCAAGTCAAAATCTATCGATTTCATAAAGAATATCATTGTTGAAAATGAGGAGGCCGCTGAACACAAGACAAACAAATTCAAAGCCATCCCCCTCGTCCCCCCCCCTCCCCCCCCCCCCCCCCCAAACACACACGCATAAACACCATAAACACAAGCATGAGAAGTTGCAAGAACAAGAAGGGATGTCCAATGTCCACGCATGCTTTTGGAGCATGAGTTATGCTGTTTCTGCATTTATCTAAAAGTCTGTGTCGTTTTGTATTAATTAAATGTTTTAGAGCGATTATGCGGCAATGGATCATTCTTCATAATGAATGACAACATGGCATCTATCAAGTCGCAGGTGAGCTCTTGGGGTCAATTCATCGAGCACCTTCCTTCCCATAATCTTGAACCCATTTGCACGGCTTGTCCGCTTTTCACTCACTGAATGCAATCAGAACATCCTTTGGAAAGTTTGTGAGTTTCCTTTTTTTGTTTTTGGGGGGGGGGGGGGGGGGGGGGGGGGGGTCATGTGTGCATTTTTCTTGCTTTTCAATCCCAACCTAAGGCAACGGACATTTGAAGCATTTGTGGCTACGAGACACTATTAGAAGGCATGAAAAATGGACTGTACAAAATTAACAGGATACTTGTGTAGTTCGCTTACCATGGTAGCACTGCCTAAAAGTGATGCATAAATGGGCATCAAACATGGCATCCTTTATGCCCACATACACTACCCGGGCTTTCTAGATGCCCATCTGTGAGAATCAGACATTATATATACATACACTACGGAGAGAGAGAGATCTTCCTACATCTGACACACAAGTGTGAGATACCCTGTTAGCTGTCGCTATGCTTCAGTGTTCGCGAGCTCGCCCACAAGTGCCTTCTCCTCGGGTATTTCCTACCAACACTCAAAACGTTGAAAACGCTATCTTCTTCTCCAAAAGACAAATTAAATCATTTAAATGAAACATGTCGCAATAATGTCGTCAAGCTATCCATGGAATGTAGCAGACTATTTACACACTCGATTCGCCACGGAATGTCATCGATTTCAAGCTCATGCGTTGGATACTTAGAGGTCTTGGGCTAATGGAGAAGAACCTTTTCCATTGGTGCTTACATTGTACTTCATGGAAATCGAGGAGATGCGTTGGATACTTAGAGGTCTTGGGCTAATGATGGAGAAGAACCTTTTCCATTGGTGCTTACATTGTACTTCATGGAAATCGAGGAGATGCGTTGAACCTTCTTCTGTTGTCAACTTGTGTCACTAATTCAATCAAAGTTATCTGTTGCGTCACAAATTCAAGACGGCATTAAGCGTTGTGCGCAAAGGAATAATTAATAGTGGAACAAATACTCGAGACGAAGGAACTTTGATCTGAAGACACAACGGTACTTCCTCTGACCCCTTGCGACGGTGTGGATTTTGGGTGGCACTTCATGACCGAGTGACTCGAGACCTACCCTAAGTGTTTCTTTTTTTTAAAAAAAAGGAAGTTCGGCCTTAGCCTAATCTCCCGGACTTTAATTATATAAAGAGAAAAAGTTACAAGTGAACGGGACTAGTGCCCATGGGACCCCCCGAATCCCACAACGCAGGGGAGAAGTCTAGCAAGCTACAAGGCATTACAAATGAGGTGGATAACATTATCATCACCCTCATGTGGGACCCATTTGGGTTTCAACTTGTTGTTTTCCAGGAGATAAATACAGTGATGTCTAAACGGTGGTGAACTTTTGACTCGGGAGATTCTTTTACCAAGGAGAAACAAGGATTTCTCGATCGACCATTCCTTAGGAGTTTGGTCGAAATTGACGGCACAGCGCTCTCTCCAGATCTTCCAGAGAGCCTCGCCTCTGATGGCATTCCATAGCCTCGAAGAGCATCCAATCGCCTCACCCAGCATCACTTGTTGCCAGTTGATTTGACTCGTAATTCTCAAAACTCGGGACACGTGATGCCAGACAACACGGGACTTGGGGCAGTCAAAGAACAGGTGGGCTAAATCTTCGATGCACCGATGACAACGCTTGCACCATGGCGGCACACCACAGATTTTGTTAGCCCTTGCATTGGTCCAGATTCCTTTATGCAAGACCTGCCACATGAGAACGGACTTTTTGACCTCAATTAGGGGGTGCCAAAGAGACATGAATTTTAGCTCCCACCGAAGTTTGGTCCAAGCAAGGCACCATCTCTTGTTAAGGGTGTGGTGAACATCCACTTCCCCTTTGAAGTTCGGGATTCTGGACAGTTTCTTACCATTGCTCCATTTGAGGCCCTCCGAGCAAGGAGGATCCTGACCGCAGAGAAGGCGGGTAGTAGAGCGGTCCCAGGCTAAACACCTGCTTTGAAGAAGAGACCATTCCTCAAAGGTAATGCTAAGTCTCGGATCCAAATCTTCGAACCTAATCCACTGGCGGGTCTCTTGTTTCCAGAGTTGTTTCCACTCTTTGAACCCCTTGTTCCATAACCGCCTTGCAGTTTGGAGGTTCCAAGAATCCACTCCCCGAATGCCACTGATCGGGAACCAGATAGAGTCATTTTGTCTTATGCCAGCTGCCCACTTCCAATCATCACTGATTCTGATGAACTGTTTGGCCTTGTTCCAATTCTTCCATAAGGAACACACGAGGCTAGAGCCTTTAGGGCAGACTGGGTGGGGGGAGAACAAAAGAGTGAGAATCCCTATGTCCTTCCAGCCCGGGAGGCCGACAAAGGTAAAGTCTCCCGTGTTTCTGAAGATCAATTTAGCCCAAGAGGACTCCCTATTGCTCCAGGCCTTGATAAGCCATTTAGCCGCCAGTTTGTCAGCTAAAACAGCAATATCCAAAATACCCAAGCCCCCTGAGTCTTTAGGGCTAATGCAAGTTTCCCATTTGATTTTGGGAACCCCCCTTCTGTTTGGGTCCCCAGTCCAAAGGAAGTTCCTGCAGATTCTTTCTACTTTGGCCAAGTCTTTCTCCTTAGGTCTCCAGCACGAGATAAAGTAAATCATTGTAGATAACATAAAGGTGTTAATAACCATAGCACGCCCTGCCAGGTTGACTTGCATACCTTTCCATTGATTCAGCTTGCTGTCCAACTTGGATAGCACCCAGTTCCATCGTTGTTCCATTGAGATATCGAAACCCATCGGAATGCCGAGGAGACGGAAGACTTGACCGCTAGGGATAACTTGACACCCCCGATCCACCAACAATTGGGGAGTAGGCCCGCTGATCGCTCTAAAAGCAGTTTTGGCATGGTTGATTTTTGAGCCTGATGCCATACAAAAGGTGTGGAGGCACCACCAAAACATCTCAATGCTATTTATATCGTTATGCACAAAGGCATTCATGTCATCAGCAAAAAGTCTCACAACCATTTGGCCGTGATTTTGAGGTAAGGAGAGACCCTTGAGATTGCCGGCGTCCATGTGATGCTTTAATAGGCAGCTGAGTCCATTTGAGGCGATAGCGAATAGTAAAGGAGCCAGAGGGCAGCCTTGCCTAATTGATCTTTTTAAACGAATGGGCTCAGAGAGTTTACCGTTGATGTTTATTCTGGTTGAAGCATTTCCAAGAAGCGTGGAAACCATCTTCGTAAACTTTTGGCTGCATCCAAGGTCTTTCAATGATTGAAGAATAAAGTCCCATTCCAATCTGTCATACGCTTTGTCGAAGTCGATCTTAATAAAAACTAGATCTTGAGCAGACTCCTCAGCAAAGGCAAGGCCTTCCCAAATATCAATAATTGCTTCAAGTATAGATCTACCTTTGATAAAACCTTTCTGGTCCTCGCACAGCCATGACTTTAAATGACAGGAGATTCTGTTGGCGATAACTTTTGCAATTATCTTGTATCCAGTTTGGAGCATGGTAATCGGGCGCCAGTTTTCAATTTTGTTCTTATCTCCCCGTTTGTGGATTAGCTTGATGACGCCATTATTCAGGCACTCAGGGAGGGCACCGAAGGAGAGAGCCTCTTGCCACACGAGGCGCAGGGGGGTGGCCACCTGAAGTTTGAAGGACTTAAAGAACTCATTGGTAAGGCCATCTGGACCCGGACTTTTCCCATTGGGAAGGGCATCAATAACCTCGATAATTTCATTCTCGGAGATGTTAGCATCCAGCAGAGCAATCAAGTTCTGTGGGATCCTGGTTTGAGCAACCCTTGAGATGGTTGCCATGGAGTCGCGCCTGTGGGGGGAAAGAGGGGTCGAGACCCCGAGAAGGTTAGTAAAATGTTCGACGATGATAGTTCTATTCTCCATTTCAGTGCGACATTCAGTTCCATTGTTATCGACCATTAGGGGGATGGAATCCCTAGCTTGTTTCCTTTTGAGGATGTTACACATCTCTTTCGTTGGTTTGTCCGTCTTCCCTGCCCACCACTCTTTGAAGAAAATTTGGAGATTTTTCCTTTGGACCTCCTCCTCTAATCTTAGCCTACCCCTGATTTTCAACAGACTCTGTTGGCAATGTAGCTTACCTTTGTTCACCTCTTCTTCAAGCCGTGAGAGCCTCCCTAAGTGTTTCTTGCTTTTCAACTTCATGACCGAGTGACTCGAGACCTACCCTAAGTGTTTCTTGCTTTTCAACTTCCAAAGAAGATCTCAATGTTCTTTTGGTTTCGAAAACAAGTCAGAGACAAAGATCAATCTCTCAAATAGTGGAAGGTTATCTCCGATGCGTGATTCATGGTTCCTGGCATGGCTTCGACAACCCCCTCCCTAGTGATAAGCAACATGGCCAAGACCGAGGGGGTGAATGGTAAGCTGGCCTCTATTTTGGAGGAGGGATCTTGTGTTGCTCCTAGGGCCTTCCAGGGTGTTGAGCCTCCCTTGGTCTCTCTTAGTAAAGCTGCAATCTAGTCAAAGCAAGAAAAACTCAAGAAAGTATGTCTCGTCGGACAAGTGTTTGGCCTAAGGCCGCCGCTCCAAACTGTGCGCCAATGGCTTCGAAAAGAGTGGTTCCCCCGTGGGATGATTGTTAGCAAGTGTCAGTTCCTACCGGCTAGTCATATGTTGCTAGTCTTTGAGAATGAAGATGGCATTTCAAGCCCTCAATGTCGGAACCTGGCAACTTGGGTGGGTGACCCTGTGTCTGTTCAGATGGTCCCCCGATTTTATCCCGGACAAATCAAAATCTCTCTACTACCCTCTTTTGGTTGAGCTCACTAACTTGCCATACTTCTTGTAGAACTTCGTGTGGGACATCGTTTCTCCAATCAGCAAGCCGTTGGCTTTGCGGGTGCATGTTGGTGGTTTCATTTATGAAGGTTTGAGACACTCTTTCAATGCTCCGTGGCACCCTCTAATCTACATTGAGGCTGACCTCAACACGCCACTCCCTTCAAAGATCATTGTGGATGTGGGCAAATTGAGGGGATGTCTGAGAACAAGATATTAATTACAAAAATCTACCTAACACATGTTTTTGTTGTGGCCAACAAGGCCATAGGATCAAAGAGTGCCCACTGAGACAAAAAAGCAAGCAAATACAAGAAGCATCCAAGAAAACACAAGACAAAAATGGGACCATGAATCCTCTAGTGAACAAAGAGGAAGCCAAGGGCTCCCAAAACCCAGAAACTGACTCATATGGGTTGAGGGAAGTTAGAAAAAGAAGGAAAAGAAGTCCTAGGGTGACTTCTGAGAGAAACTCTACTCCGATTTCACCCCCAAACAACTTGTATTGCAATCTGGAAAAGGAGATTAATGAGCTTGACTACCTAGATAGGAAACAGTTTGAGGTGGACACCAGCGACAAAGCCCTAGAGATCCCTAACAACAAAGAAACCAATCAGGAGGACTACACTACAAGGAAAGAAGACGGTTTTACCACTAGCAACGAAGAAAATATGGATAGTGAAAGTTCCATCATTGGATGGACTATTTGGGATACGATCTCCTATTCACTTCAACAAGAGACCTCCTGCAAGGGAAAACAACCTATTGAGTTACCCTGGAAAAACAAGTTACTAAGTTGGGACCCCCTCCTAGCTAAAAAGAAGGACGAATCCAAGAGGAGAAAGGATAAGACCCCTTCCTGCAAAGAGGGTAAATTATGGCAATGATCATCATCTTGTTAAGTGCTAGGCGGCTGACTGACCCCTCAAGAGCAGCAATCATTGGTCAATGGATTCGTGACATTAGCCTAAAACCTTAGTTCATTTGTATTCAAGAAACTAAAATTGATGGAGTAGACCTCTAGAAACGTCTTAGATAGGTCTCTCCAACCCATGTCTTGATCTCGGCATTGCACTCGTGGGGGTTTGATGGGACGATAATTGGTATAACCCAATTCTAGTTTGAAAAGCTTCAGAACTCCATTGAAGACCATAGCCATTGATGGATTGCTATTTCCTTTGGTGCCCCCTTTCGATTCACGCTTGTCTCTATATACACCCCAAATGGGGAGTTGGAGAGACTAGACACCTGGGCCTCCTTGGACTCGCTCCCCTACAACGTACTAATTTGCGGTGACTTCAACATGGTGGAGGACCTTGCAAACAGATATGAACAACAAGGGCGAGGTCATTGACAATCGTGAGAAACAAGCTTGGGACAAAACCAAACTGCACTTGGATCTGGTCAAATTCAAAGACTCGAAAGGATTTTCATGGTCAAATCTCTAAGTAGCTGAGGACTTGAGGAAAGCTAGGCTGGATAGAAGCTACGTTGCTTAGAACATTATTCATCAGTGGGGACGTCCTTCCATCTCGCAGCGCATTGATCTTGTCATCTCTGATCACTACCCAATCATCATCATTTTCCAACCTCTCACCAAAACCGGTAAGGCTTTTTGGTTTCATGCCTGCTCGACTTCCTTCTCTCTCCCCTCTATCCCTCAAGAAATTGCTGAAGTGTGGAAGGAGGTGTTTGCCTCCTGCTCCTCCCCAGCCAAGAGCTAGAGATGTGCGACCAAAAAGTCGAGGCAGCTCATGATAAGAGCCAGGAAGATGCTCGAGACTGCTCGGCGTGCTCGTAGAGAAGCTCTACATCATAGACTCTGGAGACTTGAGGAGGAGGTGAACAAAGGAAAAGTTGAATCATAGAAGGGTCTTCGAAAATTCAGAGCGCTGCTAAGATATGAGGAAGAAATACAAAGGAAAAATCTACAAATATTCTTTAAGGAGTAGTGTGTTGGCAAAGCCAACAAACCCACCAAAGATATGTGCAACATCCATAAAAGGAAACAAAACAGAGAATTGATCCCCCTATTCAAATGGTAATGTATGCAATATGGAATAAGAAAATTTCAAAATTATTGAAGAGCACTTTACGAGACTCTTGGGCATCTCGACCCCCCTCTCCCCCCTATCTCGGAAGAAGAAATCATTGAAGTCCTTGATGCCCTCCCCAGTGGGAAAAGCTTGGGGCCAGACGGGCTCACTAATGAGTTTTTTAAGTCCTTCAAGTTGGTGATTGCCACCCCTCTTCGTTTGTTTTGGCAACAGGTGCTCAAGTTTGGCGCACTTCCGACTTGTCTAAACAATGGCATCGTCAAGTTAATCCACAGAAAAGGGGAAAAGAACAGAATCGAGAACTATCATCCTATTACAATGCTTCAAACGGGATATAAAATCATTACAAAAGTCATAGCCAACACAATTTCAAGCCATTTGAGAGTGTGGTTAAGCGAGGACCAAAAGGGTTTTGTCAAAGGCAGGTCAATATTGGAAGCCATTATAGATATTTGGGAAGGTCTTGACTTCACAGAGGAGTCAATACAAGATGTGGTTTTCCTCAAGATCCACTTTGACAAAGCTTATGATAGGCTAGAATGGGACTATATTTTGCAATCTCTTAAAGATCTCGGATACAGCCGGAAATTCACCAAGATTATCTCCACCTTTCTAGGAAACGCGTCGACCCAAATTAATGTTAATGGACAACTTTCGAAGGTGATCAAGGTAAAAAGATCGATTAGACAAGGGTGCCCATTGGCTCCCCTTCTATTTACCATTGCCACAGAAGGGCTTATCTGGCTAGGGACAACAGGTGGAAGCAGATAATATCAAAGGCCTCCGGTTGCCCCGTGATTATGGCCTAATCACCATGAGACTTTTTGCTGATGATATGAACGTATTTGTCCACAACGATAGTACCAACTTGGAGACATTTTGGAGGTGCTTGGATACTTTCTGTAAAGTCTCTGGATCCAAAACCAACCACTCAAAGACCACTTTCAGAGCTATTGTTGGGATCCAACTCGACCTTCTCCTTGAACATGGTTTTGAAACATTCCTTCAAGCCAAATTTTTCGGCTTCTTGGGATTCCCTTGGGCTTTGGTATCTCGTTGCAGCAACAATGGAATTGGGCCCTCACAAGACTCAAAAGCAACCTAAACTATTGGAGAGCTATGCAAATCAATCTTGTTGGTCACGCAATGGTTATCAACACGTTCCTCATTTCATCAACCATTTACTTCCTCTTTTGTTGGAGACCGAAAGAGCAAGAGCTGTCCAAACTGGAAAGTATTTGTAGAAACTTCCTTTGGACGGGGGACCACAATAGGAGAGGGATACCTAAAATCAAGTGGTCCATGTGCACTAGCCAAAGGGATTGTGGGGGCCTTGACATTCTCGACATTGGATGCATGGCTAACAAACTTGCAGCAAAATGGATTATTAAGGCATGGTGCAACAGAAAGGCTTCATGGGCGAAGATGATATTCAGAAACAAGAATGTGTTGACTTTCATGGGATTCCCCAATTGGAAGAATCTTGACATTCTGGCCCTTTTGTTTTCCCCAATCTTGGTTTTCCCGAAAGGCTCGAATCTTGTAAGCTCCCTATGGAAGAATTGGAATAAAGTCAAAAGTCTCATAATAATCAGTGAAGATTGGAAGTGGGCGGCCGGTATGAGACAGAATGAATCTAGCTGGTTTCCCATCCATGGCATCCAGAACGTGGAATCTTGGAACATTCAAAACACCAAGAGGCTTTGGAACAAAGGCTTCAAAATAGAAACATATCTGGAAACAAGACAAAAACCAGTGGATCAACTTCGAGGATATTGACCCTAGCATCAACATTACCTATGAAGAATGGAATCCTTTGCAAAGTAGATGTCTTTCTTGGGACTACTCTAAAGTCCATCTTCTCATGGGGCATGAACCATCATGCCCACTTGGTCTCAGATGGCACAATGGTAATTGCCTAACAAAAATCCCAAACATCAAAGAAAAGATTGATTATCAGGTCAACCTCAACAAGAAGTGGTGTTTGTGGTGGACGTGCCTGTGGTGGGATATGACGTTCATGGCCATTTAGCACCCTCTCATAGAGATCAAAAAGTATGTCCTCTTATGGCTAATTCATTTGTGGGGTGCCTCCTTGGTGCAAGAGTTGCTACCGGTCCATTGAAGATGTTTGTCACATCTTCTTTACTTGTCCCAACTCCAATAGGCTCTGGCAGATTGTCAGAAAGATGCTTAGATTTCAGAAACATATTAGTTGGAAACAAGCTCTATTAGGAGATGCGATCGGCTGCTCGACTACTCTCTAGAACGCCATCAAAGGGGAGGTCCTTTGGAAGTTGTGGTGAGAAAGATGTGCTTATAACCTTGGTGACTCCCCCAAAGAGTGATCGATTGAGAAATCGTTGTTCGTCCTCGGCAAAAGAATCGCTAACTGTAAGAAATCCCCCCCCCCCTTCAGGCATCCTCAAGTGCTCTTTCTAATCAACAACAAGCTTAAACCCAAGTGGTCCCCGCATGAGGGTGATGAGAGGGTGATTAACGTTCTTTGTAATGCCATCTAAGCTCTATAAAATCTACCCCTCCTCTGTGGGATTTGGGGGTCCCCTGGGCACTAGTCCCCTTCGCTTGTACCTTTCTTTTCCTTTTATTTAATATAAGTCCGAAAGAGTAGACTAAGGCTAAACTTCCTTTATTTAAAAAAAAAAAGCCCTTTTCTTTGAATCTAACTACAAGCCTTTTAAGTAGGAGTAAATAAAACCTTGGAGTGGTGGTGCAAAATATATGGTGAGTAGGCTCATCATGTGGAGGCTGGCAATATCAAAGGCCTCCAGCTACCTCACGACCACAGTCAAATCATCATGAGACTTTTTGCCGACGATATGAACGCGTTCGTTCACAATGATAATACCAGCCTGGAGACTTTCTGGAGGTGTCTTGATACCTTTTGTGAGGCCTCTGGATCCAAAATCAACCACAACAAGACCGCCTTTAGGGCCATTGTGGGACATCAACCTGGCCTTCTCATTGATCATGGCTGTCAAATCATTCCGCAGGGTCAAATCTTTCGGCTGCTCGGAATCCCCTTGGGGTTTGGCGTCTCTATGGAGCAGCGATGGAACTGGGTGCTGGCCAAACTTGAAAACAAGCTCAATTACTGGAGAGGCATGCAAATCAATCTCGCTGGACGGGCGATGGTTATCAACACGTTCCTCCTCTCTTCAACCATCTATTTCCTTTCTTGCTGGAGACCGAATGAGCAAGGCCTGTCCAAACTGAATAGCATCTGCAGAAACTTTCTTTGGACGGGTGATCATAACAGAAGGGGGGTGCCTAAAATCAAATGGGCCATCTGCACCAGCCCTAGAGATAGCGGGGGGCTTGGCATCCTGGACATTGGGTGCATGGCTAACAAACTGGCAGCCAAATGGATGATTAAAGCTTGGTGCAATAGGGAGGCCTCGTGGGCCAAACTGATCTTCAGAAACAAAAATGAGTTGGCCCTCACGGGATCCCCGAACTGGAAGAACCTTGACATCATGACCCTGCTATTCTCCCCGATACCTGTCTTCCCGAAAGGCTCCAATCTCGTATGCTCTCTTTGGAAGGGCTGGAATAAAGTCAAAAGCTTCACAAGAATTAGTGAGGACTGGAAGTGGGCGGCCGGAATCAGACAAAACGACTCTATCTGGTTTCCGATTCATGGCATCCGGAGTGTGGAGCCGTGGAACATTCAAAATGCCAAGAAGTTATGGAACAAAGGATTCAAAAAATGGAAAAACCTCTGGAAACATGACACCAACAGTTGGATCAACTACGAGGATATCGACCCTCGCATAAACATCTCCTACGAAGAATGGAACACCTTGCAAAGCAGATGCCTCGCTTGGGATCGTCACAAAACTCGCCTTCTCATGGGACACGATGCTCCGAACGCGCGTGGTCTCAAATGGCACAATGGAAACACCCTACTCAAAATCCCGAACATCAATGAAACGACTGACCTCCAGATCAGCCTCAACAAGAAGTGGTGCCTGTCTTGGACGCGGCTTCGGTGGGACATGAAATTCATGGGTATCTGGCACCCACTTATAGAGATTAAGAAGTCGGTCCTCTTATGGCAAATTCTTCATCGTGGAATTTGGACTAACCACAAGGCAAGCAAAATTTGTGGGATCCCTCCGTGGTGCAAACGCTGCCACCGCGCTATCGAAGATGTCCCACACATCTTCCTTACTTGCCCCAACTCCTACAGAATCTGGCATATGGTTGGACTGAAAATCAGAGTTCAGAAACAGCTTAGTTGGAAACAAGTCCTTTTGGGTGAAACGATTGGGTGCTCTGCGGCTCTCTGGAACGCAATCAGAGGGGAAGTCCTGTGGAAAATTTGGCGGGAGCGGTGTGCTCTCAACTTCGGCGACTCCCCCAGGGAGTGGTCGATTGAAAAATCTCTATTCCTCCTTGGCAAAAGGATTGTCAACAGTAAGAAATCCCCCCCCTTCAGGCACCATCAAGTCCTCCTTTTGATCAACAACAAGCTCAAACCCAAGTGGGTCCCGCATGAGGGCGACGAGAGGGTGATCAACCTTCTTTGTAATGCAATCTAGGAATCAACCAAGCTTCCCCTGCTTTGTGGGATTTGGGGGGTCCCGTGGGCACTAGTCCCCTTCTATTGTACCTTTGTTTCTTAATTTAATTCAAGTCCGGGAGAGTAGGCTATTGCCGAACTTCCTTTATATTAAAAAAAAAATATATGGTGAGTATGGACTCTTTCTAAGGAATCCTCAAGCCACACATCAAAGTTGGAGAGAGCTTCCGAAAGAACTAGTGAGCGTTTGTGGATGGTATGCCCATTTCAATTTGTATTTTCAATTATATCCAGATAATTCAGTTGTACTTTCAATTAATTGTAACTTATTTTGTAGAGATTAGACGTCAAAGACAGATTCCATTTCTATTTTCAATTATATCCAGATAATTCAGTTGTACTTTCAATTAATTCTAACTTATTAGACGTGAAAGCCAAAATTCCTTCAAAAAGATTGTAGATCAGACTGTGGCAAGTCAATATACCTTCCAATCGTTAAGCTTCCATAAGAGTGAATGGGGTTTATCCGTCTTTTCTTTCCCATAAAAGGAAAAGGAAGTTCAGTTGTAGCCTAATCTCCGTGGCTTGAATTAATACTAAAAAACAAATTAGCCAATGAAATGGCTTAAAGACCATGGGATCCCCCATATCTCGGGGAAGGATTGGGAACGGTCGGGATTAGGTGGAAAGACTAAGCGTTAGCAAAATTCATAGAGGATTTTTGTGAGTTTTTCGTCACCCTCATGTGCAATCCATTTGTTTTTTATGTTGTTAGTTTCCATGAAGAGGACTCTATGGTGTGTGAAAAGGGGGTGGGGGGGGGGCTTTTTATAACTACATATTCATCTGCCAAGCATGGCAAGGGACTTCTCAATCAACCATTATTTTTAAGAATTTGTTAAATTTGGCTGCACATCCTTCTTTCCAAATCTTCCATAGAGCTTCCCTTTTGATGGCATTCTACAAAGGAGGAGAGCATCCGAGCGCTTCACCTAGTAATACTTGTTGCTAGGTAATTTGACACTAAAGCTTCAAAATCCTGGTAAAAGTATGCCATATCAACTAGCATTTACAAATAACGAAGTAAACATTATATAGTAAACAAAGAGTCATTATATATGGCTAAACCTTAAACTTCCTTGCTCCTTTAAAATGTGATGGATCATTGGGGACAAGTCATTCGAACTATCATGTACACGAAAATTCTAGCTTTGTTGTTCGCTATGATCATAGAATGCCCTATACTATCTGTTACCCTCCTTACATATTGTTTTTTCGATGAGATTGCCTTTTTCTCTTCTTGCTTCATCCACATATTAATAATGTGTGGATCTAAGCTGAAAAAACTTGAAAATTTTCATTATATCTCTCTTTATCGAGGTAGATGGATATAACAAAGAAAGTGAAGAAATAATGTGTGGATCTAAGCTGAGAAAACTTGAAAATTCTCATTATATCTCTCTTTATCGAGGTAGATGGATATCTGATTTGTTTCCAAAAAAGAAGGAAAGGTTATAGTGCTTAGGAATAAGCCGAGATATCAGACAAATTATAAACTTATTGTCCTTTCTTGTGATCTTTAT
The DNA here is from genome assembly GCA_020310875.1 of Ceratopteris richardii. Taxonomy (NCBI): domain Eukaryota; kingdom Viridiplantae; phylum Streptophyta; class Polypodiopsida; order Polypodiales; family Pteridaceae; genus Ceratopteris; species Ceratopteris richardii. Next base: position 109,510 of record MU260922.1, on the reverse strand, counting down.
CGCAACTTATGACTTGCTTTTTTGGACATATAAAATGCGTTATGAGTTTGAACCTAAGATTAATATTTTTAAAAGCATTGATTAGTAGGTTGAAAAAAATAATACATCCTTCAAGGAAAAATAGCAGCATTGCAAGTGCAATGCATACCGGGAAAATTTAACACATAAATTACCACATAAGAAATAATCTAAGTGAGATTTATGTTAGCTTTCATTATATGGCTTTCAAAATCTTTGAAATATGTACCAATAAGACGGTAGAAGAATCCAGGATTGAAGAGAGTGTCACATCATCCATTCATTTTCTCTTCACCCTCAAATGCAAACTATAGATCAATTTTCTTGAGGTTGAGCTTGGATCTTTTGAGACCGATGTCCAGAGTTTAATCTTCAAACTAGACATGTAATAGCTTTGGTCAATCTAAGCCAGTTGCACCAATTGTAACTTTGTCTAACCTTTTCTTTATGAGATATGAAGGGTCATTTGGATACTATGCCAAACCTCCATTTTAAAAATAAAATAAATTAAATTAAAAACTATAGGCCGATTTTCATGTAATGATCACGGAATTGATATCAAGTCGACAATCCAGATTTCCAGGTGAGAACAAATGTCTTAACTCTCGTGCAAAGGCTTTCCTTAAAAATAAAAAGAAGTAAGAACATGCATGAGAAAGGACTGAACAGTATAAATGGCATGAAGGCTACATTTAAATAGTTTAAATTGACTATAAAAAACTCAACATCTAGTTGGACGTGTCAAAGTAAGATTGACTTGATGTGATTGATTTTATTTTTTATAGTATTGACACATTTAAGGTTTGAATTTGACTAAGGCAAGACAAGCTACACAGAAACGCATAGCATCGCTGTTAGTCAACTATTTTTCTATCGTGTCATGTCACAAATTTGCAGCATATGCTTTAATGCATTAACTTTGCAGTTCTTTCTTAATCTTTTACATCACGCACTTTTCAAGAACAAAACGTTTAAAGATTCAAAAACAAAGAAAAAAATCAGTCATAAACGAAGAGTCAAAAACAAGGGTTCTTCTTCTTCTTGGCGCTCGCGCTAGGATGTGTGGGCATTTTGGTCTAAATTTAAGAAGACTTTGCTTCTTTCTCCTTGTGGTCGCCTTTATGGATGTGGGGGTCCCTTCCCTCATTGTTAGTAATTTACCTCCAGCTATCACTGGTGAGGCGGATGTTGCCCTTAACTCAAGAGAACTCAAGAGAACTTGCCTCGTTGGTGAGCTATTTGCTCTCAGGCCCCTTCTAGATTCTATGCACCAGTGGTTTCGCAAAGAGTGGTTCCCTCATGGCATAGTAGTGAGTAAGTGCCAATTCCTTCCAGCCAGACACCTCTTGCTAGTTTTTGAGAATGAAGAAATGGCACTCAAGGCCCTCAGTGTCGGGTTTTTGCAAGTCGAGCATGCCACTCTGTGTCTCTTCAAATGGGCCCCCGATTTCTTGCCCAACAACTCTAAACCCCTTCGGTACCCTCTCTGGGTCGAGCTCCCAAATCTCCCTTACTTCCTTTATGGCTTTTTGTGGGATATTGTCTCTCCGGTTGGCAAGCCACTGGCCTCACGCAAAGATGTTGGGGGTTTCATATATGAGGGCTCAAAACATGCATTTAATGCTCATTGGCATCCTCAAATGTGTGTGGAAGCAGACCTCAGTAGGCCTCTTCCCTTGAAAATTATTGTCGAATTGGGTGAAAGGGGAATCTTGGGTTCAAGAGACCACTTTTAAAAATCTACCCAATGCCTGCTTTCAATGTGGTCAACAAGGCCATAGAATTAAAGATTGCCCCATGAAGCAGAAGAATAAGCAAGAAACAGCCAGCAAAGCCCAAACACTCAAGGGGAAGCAGGTCGGCCCAACCTTTGAAGAGAAAGACAAGGATGACCAAATCCTAGAAACCGACTGAGAAGGGTTTATAGAGGTTAGAAGAAGAAGGAAAGCTAGCCCAAGGAGAAGCTCAATCCCAAGGAGACTTTTAGAGACGACTTGGACACCAGAAATTTCCACTCAATAGCTTATATTGCAACCTTGAGAAGGAGGTTAACGAGCTTGATTATCTAGGAGGGATCCGAGACTTTGTGGGCACAATTAACGTACCCTTGGAGTGGCCCCCTCTAATGAGGTCAATCAAGAGGAGAACATAAATAGCAAAGAAGACGGATTCACCACAAGTAATGAGGACAATATGGACAGTGAAAGTTCCATCATTGGAACAACAATACTGGAAACGGCCTCTCCATCTCCCCCACAAGAGGCTTCCTGCAAGGGGAAACAGTTGGCAGGTATGCCTTGGAAAAGCCCCCTTAAATCGAAGGCGCATGGTCGGGACCATCCCCCCTCAAGAAAGAAAGAAGACTCCAAGAGAAAAAAAGAGAAGCCCCACCCTCAGAATGAGGGAAGTGCAAGAAAATGATCATGGCTTCACTAAACACTAGGGGGCTAGCTGACCCCACAAGAGCCACCATTATTGGTCAATGGCTCCGGGACATAAGCTTAAAACCAGATTTCATTTGTCTTCAGGAGATTAAAATTGAAGGAGAAGACCTTCAAAAAGGACTTAAGGGTGTCTCTCAGTCCCATGTGTGGTTTTCCGCAACCCATCAGCGTGGTTCTTGTGGAACTGCCATTGGTATCAATCGCTTCTGGGCGAATAAGCTTGACTACACCAACAAAGATAGAAACCATAGGTGGATAGCACTTACATTCAGCACCCCCTTTCAATTCTCCTTGATCTCTATGTATGCTCCAAATGAGGATGCTACGAGGATGGATACTTGGTCCTCATTGGACTTTTTTTCTCATAATGTCATGATTTGCAATGACTTCAATATGGTGGAAGACCCCTCTGATAGGTGGAACAACAAGGGCTGCATCATTGATGGCCAAGAGAAAGACACATGGGACCAAACCAAATTGTTTTTGGATGTGGTTGAAGTTAAGGGCCCGAACTAATCTTCAATTGGGTGAGGACTTGAGGAAAGCGAGACTTGACAGAAGCTACATTTGGTAGAATCTCATGCATCAATGGGGTCCTCCCACCCTAATGCAACGTATCGACCTCACCGTCTCAGACCATTACCCAATGGTGCTCACCTTCCCCCCTCTTTCTAAAAGTCACAAGGCACCTTGGTTTCACGCCAATCCATTTATCTTTTCACTCCCCTCTATCCATCAAGAAATCACTAATGCTTGGCTTGAGGCCTTCGTCGTCTGCACCTCTCCAGCCAAGTGTTGGAGAAACGCGGTGGAAAAGTCTCATCAGATCTTTATTAGGACCATGAAGGTTCTCAAAACCATCGGCCGAAGACGTAGAAAAAACCTATACTGCCGGCTCCGGAGACTCAAAGAAGAAGTTAATAAAGGGAAGATTCAATATTAGAAGGGACTCCAAAATATCAAAGGAAGACTAAGATACGAGGAGGAGATCAAAAGGAAAAATCTTCAAATTTATTTTAAGGAATGGTGGGCTAGTAAGGTAGATAGACCTTCCAAAGAAATGTGCAATATTCTCAGAAGAAAATAAATTAAAGATGAGATCCCGCTACTACTTGACAAGAATGGGGCGAAATGTAAGACAGAGGAAGAGAACATTGGCATTATAGAAACACACTTCACGAGTCTCTTGGGTGGTGCTTGTCCTCTCTCCCCCCATAGGTAGGATTGCATGGCCACCATCTCTCGCACTTCCTTGCATAGAATCCCATGGAACTTGAGCGCTCTGCTTGATGCCTCCATTTCTGAACAAGAGATCCTTGAAGTTATTGATTCACTTCCGAACGGCAAGAGCCTAGGGCCTGATGGGCTCACTAATGAGTTCTTTAAATCATTCAAAAATGTGGTGGCCACCCCCTTGCGTCTTGTTTGGCTTGAAGCACTCAAGTTTGGTGCCCTTCTTGCTTGTCTCAACAATGGCATCATCAAACTTATTCATAAAAGAGGGGAGAGGACCAAATTTAGAACTCGAGACCTATCACAATTCTTCAAATCAGATATAAGATTCTCGCTAAAGTCATTGCCAACAGGATATCCTGCCATTTAGACCAGTGGCTTAGCAAAGACCAAAAAGGCTTCATTAAGGGAAGGTCAATATTGGAAGCCATCATTGATATCTGGGAAGGTCTCGACTTCGCTAAAGAATCTAATCAGGACATTGTCTTCCTCTAGATTGACTTTGACAAAGCCTACGACAGATTGGAATGGGACTATATTTTACAATCGTTGAAAGACCTTGGGTGCAGTCGGAGATTCCTTAGGATGATCTCCACTCTCCTTGGTAATGCTTCGACCAAAGACAATGTCAACGGGCAACTTTCAAAGGCAATCAAACTAAAACGATCCATCAGGCAAGGTTGCCCGTTGGCCCCACTGCTCTTTGCCTTTGCCACAGAAGGACTTAGCCGACTTGTGGAGCGACAGATGGAGCTTGGTCGCATAAGAGGCATCACTTTGCCACATAACTCTAGGCAAATGACCATGAGGCTATTTGCAGACGATACAAATGCCTTTGTTCACAATGATGATACCAGCCTGGAAACCTTTTGGTGGTGCCTTGACACTTTTTGTGTGGCCTCTAGGTCCAACATTAACCATTCCAAGACTGCGTTCAGGGCTATAAAAGGGAATCAACCCAATCTCCTTAATGTGCAAGGATACCAAAGAATTCAATCAGGTCAGGTCATTCGCATTCTTGGTATCCCCATGGGATTCAGTGTTACTCTGGAACAAAGGTGGGCTTGGGTCCTCCCCAAACTTAATAATAAACTTAACTATTGGAGGGGTTTGCAAATTAATCTTGCTGGTCGGTCCATGGTGATCAACACATTCCTCATATCCTCAATCATATACTTTCTTTCTTGCTGGAGACCGAAGGATCAAGAATTAGCCAAATTGGAAAGTACTTATAGGAACATTCTCTAGAGTAGGGACCATAACAGGAGGGGAGTGCCTAAAATCAAATGGTCCATATGCACTAGCCGAAAGGAGAGTGGAGGTCTGGGTATTTTGGACATTGGCAGCATGGCCAATAAACTTGCAGCAAAGTGGATGATTAAGGCTTGGTGCAAGAGAGATTCCTCTTGGGCCACATTAATTTTCAGAAACATGAACGTAATTACTCTGGTGGGCTACCTTGGATGGAAAAATCTCGACATCCTCACCCTTTTATTCTCTCCGATTTTGGTCTCACCCAAAGGATTGATCCTCGTAAGATCCTTGTGGTTGAGTTGGAGCAGATTCAAACCTCACATCAGAATCAGTGAAGATTGGAAGTGGGCTGCAGGTATAAGACAAAATGACTCTATTTGGTTCCCGATCCAAGGCATGAGAAATGTGGAGCCTTGGAATGTCTTAAGTGCCAAGAGACTCAAGAATTGATGTCTCAATTGGATGTGACTTCGATGGGATATTAAATTTATGTCTATCTCGCACCCTCTCATTGAAAACAAAAAGTCGGTCCTCTTATGGCAAATTTTACACCGTGGAATATGGGCTAATGCAAAAGCTAACAAGATCTGTGGTGTTCCGCCCTGGTGCAAGCGATGTTGCCATAGCAAAGAGGATATTGGTCACCTGTTCTTTGCTTGCCCTAAATCCATTTGGTTATGGAGGGTCCTTGGTCGTTCTTTGGGACTCCAAGAACAAATGAATTGGAAGCAAGCCCTCATTGGTGAAGCAATCGGTTGCTCTACGACATTGTGGAATGCCATCAGGGGAGAGATCCTTTGGAAGATTTGGCAGGACAGATGTGCTCACAACTTTGGCAATACCCCCAAGGAGTGGTCGATCGAGAAGTCCCTATTGCTTCTTGACAAAAGAATTGCTAACTATAAGAAACCCCCCCTTTAGCATCACAAAGAGCTACAATATGTCAACAATAAGCTTAAAACCAAGTGGGCTCCGCATGATGGGGATGAGAGGTTTATCAACCTCCTCTATAACTTCATGTAAGCTTTGTAAGGTCTACCGGGAAGGCTCTAGCAGATTGTCAGAAAGAAAATTAGACTTTAGAAACATATCAGTTGGAAGCAAGCTCTGCTGGGAGCAGACAATGGTTGCTCCACGTCTCTCTGGAATGCCTTCTGTGGGGAGGTCCTATGGATGATATGGTGGGAAAGAGGTGATTGTAACTTTGGTGACTCCCCCATAGAGTGTTTGATTGAGAATTCACTATTCCTCCTTGGCAAAAGGATCACTAATTGTAAGAAATCCCCCCCTTTAGGCATCATCAAGTGCTCCTTTTGATCAACAACAAGCTTAAACCCATGTGGGCCCCACATGAGGGTGATGAGAGGGTGATTAACCTTCTTTGTAATGCCATCTAAACTCTGTAAAAGCTACCCCTGCTCTGTGGGATTCAGGGGATCCCGTGGGCACTAGTCCCCTTCTCTTGTACTTTTCTTTTAATTAATTCAAGTCTAGGAGAGTAGGCTAAGGCCAAACTTCCTTTATTTAAAAAAAAAACAAAATGTTAAGCAACTTTAACACAATGTACTCTGACTTCTTACAAAGGTTACATGACATTCCATATTTTTTGTCTGCAGAACCTTAAATGTCATTACAGAGCTGAATGAATATCGTTTTCTCTTACTTCTACATCAAGAAAATAAGTCTCTAGGATGTAGAACCCCATACATTAACTCACATACTCTCCATCTTATCAAATAAAGGAAGAAGGTTGTTTAGTATTGTAATCATACTCTATACCACATCCCGTTGTTCTAGTGGTTGAGTCTTTGGTCTCTTGAGGCATAGGTCCAGAGTTCAATCTCCACGCTAGACATGTAATGGCTCTGGCCAATCTAAACCAATTGAAACCAATTGTAATCTTGTTTAACCCTTGCTTTGTGGAATATGGGAGATCCAGAAAATACTTTGCCCATTCACTTGTACAATTGTTCTTTCAAAGTTAAAAGCTCGAGAGAGTAGGGGCTTGTTGAGCCTCCATTTAAAAAAAGAAAATCATATACCTTCAAGTACAACTGAACTAGTTTCATGAACTTTTACGAGTGACATTTCGTGAGATTATGTAAATTGTTTGAGCCGTATCTTATACCCTCAAGTACACTTGAACTAGATTCATGCTATAATCTTATGTAAACATCTTCACATAGTTTGAAAAATATGTGGTTTCTACAACCATTTCTTAAGTTAAGGCCTATTAATACATAAATCAAATATTTGACAAGAAGACGAAGCTTAAACAAAAAAAACAAACCACCAAAATGCAAGCCAATTTGGAACATATGAGGATAGTTCAATTACACTTCTTATATTAAAATGATAGTGGGAAATACCTCCTCATGGTATAGTTCTCTATACCAATGAATACTCTACATCAATCCAAATTGATTTATGGTAGAGAATAAATACTCTAGGAACTTCCTCCTCATGGTATAGTTCTCTAGAGATACTCTAGATCAGTCCTCATTGATTTATGGTATAGTTCTTGCTAAGCTCAAGAGCAAGTTATCGTATGAGAAAGGTATGAAGATCAACCTGGCAGGGCATGCTATGGTGGTCAACACTTTCTTTCTTTCTTTGATGCTTTACTTTGTCTCATGTTGGGAACCAATGGACCATGATATTATCAAATTGGACAGAATGAGTAGGAATTTCCTCTCGAAAAGTGACCTTAATAGAAGGGGTATCTCCAAAATTAAATGGGCTACTTGCACAAGCCAAAAGGATCAAGGTGGTTTGGGCATTCTCGACATTGAGGGAATGGCCAATAAGTTGGCATAAAATTGGTTAATTAAAGCATGGATCAATAGGGATGCCTCTTGGGCCAAGCTTATTTTTAGAAATCCGAGTTCTTTTAAGCTTGTGGGTCTCCCGGGATGGAAGGGTCTTGACATTCTCACCATTCTCTTTTTCCCATATCCGGTGACTTCCAGTGGCTTGAGCTTGGTGCGTTCTCTATGGAAGAGTTGCAACAAGGTCAAACAATTTATCAAGATCAATGAAGGTTGGAAATGGGCAATCAATAGTAGACAAAATGATTTGATCTAGTTCCCTATCAAGGGCATAAGAGGTGTGGAGTCTTGGAACATCCAAAGAGCTAGGAAGCTTTGGAACAAAGGCTTCTTGTTGTGGAAACACGTCTCGAACCAAGAAACAAGCCCGTGGATAAGATTTGAGGACATTGGTCTAGCCAAAAGAGTGGATCTTGAAGAATGGTGCCTTTTACAAAGAAAATCCAATGCATGGGAGTGCTTAAGGACTTGCCTCCTCATTGGTCAGGACTCCTCTCACCTTGAGGGTCCTAGATGGCACAATGGCAATAGCTTGGAGAAAATTTTGAGACTCAAGAAGGATGTGGACTTTCATGTTACACTTAATAGGAAGTATTGTCTGGATTGGTTATGCTTGAGGTGCGACTTTAAGTTTTAATCTCTTTGGTACCCTCTCATCGAGATAAAAAAGTTACTTCTTATGTGGCAAGTCCTCCATCGGGGAATCTAGACCAATGCTAAAGCTCACAAAATTTTTAGGGTTCCCCCATGGTGCAAACCATGCCTATGTGGCAAAGAGGACTTGGAACACCTCTTCTTCTTATGCCCCAAGTCAATTTGGGTCTCGTGGGCCCTCGAGATAATCATGTTGTTGTAGGGGCAATTCAATTGGAAGCAAGCTTTCCTGGGAGAAGCTCTTGGTTGCTCCTCGACACTATGGATTGAAATAAGAGAGGAATCACCAGGCCCTTAAGAAGATTTGGAAAGAGCAGTGTGATGTCAACTTTGGAAGCCCCCCTAAAGAAGGGTTGATTGAAAAGTCTCTTTTCCTTTTAGGCAAAAGAATTTCCAATTGTAAGAAGCCCCCACCTTTTAAACATCATAGAGTGTTTTTCTTAGAGACACAACAAGATCAACCTTCTATGTAAAGCTCTTTAGTTTGTTCTAAGCAACCCCTACATTTTGGGATATAGGGAGTCCCATGGGTGCTAAACCATTCTCTTTTACAGTTGTTATTTCTATTAATTAATTAAAGCTTGGAAGAGTAGGCGGCTATTAAAATCCCTTTAAAAAAAGTAAATACTTTGCATCAGTCCTAATTGATTTACTCTCCTAATCCACGGTAAGTTTTGTGCCCAACCTCCTTAAGAAGACTACCGATAATTGACTATCTAATTTCTTATCTATAGCAGTTTTAAAAGGTAGACTATATATCCAGTTTAAGTTTTGTACAGATATCCTAGTCCATTTTGGTGTTTTCACTATGGTACAAAGCAGAATAACATATATCCACCTTGGTTAACATATCCATAAAGTAGGTTGTAGTACCTATTATTTGAATATAAGGTTTTTCTCATGAGAAAATATCAAATTGTAGATCATGCCCTATTGTATGACTGTATAACTGGTGACACATCACATATTTTATTTATTTTATTTTTGCATCATATTTTGATCAAAATTTCTTTAATAAAAGAACATTTAGATTCAAAAATTTTAGATTTTCAATATCTGGTAAAATACATTCACTTACAAAAGATATCCCTTGAAAATACTTTGACTATTTTTCGTTGTTTCTTGCACAAGGGCACAAACTTAACTGAAATAATAGCAAGGTATAAATGGTTGGGGGAAGATACAAAGTATTTTCATAAACCTATCGTCCCCTTCATGGGGGATCCATATCTTCTCAGCCTTATCTCCTAGAATTACAAAGTTCACCAAGCGTCTAAAGGGGGGTTTGGTTTCTTTGGAATTCTTTTTCTAAGGATTAGTCCTCGAGGAGGGGGACACCAAATTTGATTCCACATAATTCCTGTATATTTTCAAAAAGGCCTCACTATTTCTTGCATTTACAATAGAATACAACATCCAATTGCTTCTCCTAAGTTTTTTGGCCTGCAAATTCAACTAGAGAATCCTTTGTGACGAGATCTACTCTTTCAAATCTATCTTGCATATTTTTGTTAAGAGATGAAAATCTTCACTCGTTCTTGCCATACTTCAAGGCCTAAGCAATAACGCATTACACTTAAGTCTGTCATTTCAAATTCTAAACTTAGGGCAATTTTCATTTGTTGAAGAAGAGCGTCATCATTTCCTATACTCACAAGATCATCTACATAGAGTACAATCACAATTTTCTTGCCCCCTCTCTTTAGAACATACAAGTTAGCATTAGAAGCACATCTTTTGAAACCTAGATCCAAGAGATACTTATCTATCTACTTGTACCATGCTCTAGGGGCTTTTTTCAGCCCATATAATGCCTTCTTCAACTTGCATACCTTTTTCTTTGAATGGGGAGCCTCAACCCCTAGTGGATAAGACACATATGCCTCCTCCTTGAGGTCTCCATTTTAAGAATGCTAATTCAAGGTCCATGTTATAGACCGACCATAATTTATGCATAGCCATAGCTAGTACTACTTGGATAGTAAGCATCCTTGTAGTTGGGGTAGATGATTCACAAAATTCAATCCCTTCAACTTTTAAGTAGCCAAATGCAACAATCCTTTCTTTGTAATTTTCCAAAGTACCATCAGCCTTGTGCTTTGGCTTCCACGCCCACTTTGTGCCAATGAATTTGCACTTAGGGGGTGGATCCACTAGCATCCAAGTTCCATTCTTCATAATATTTTCATATTCTCTTTACATGGCAGCCTTCCAATTTGGATCATGGAGTTCCTCTTCCACATTGGTTGGTTCCTTTGCTTGTTCTTGAATGAGCTAAGCCATGAGGAGTGTATTTATAATTTGGATACAAACCCATCTCTACTCCTCTATTCGGTGTGACTGCCTTGTTCCATCCACAACGTGTTCTAGTGACTTTGGGATGGGGTTTTCCCAATCATAGAGGTACCTCACCCAACATCACAATGGCTTTTCTGCTTGGGTGAAAATAGGTTGCTGACTTTCAGACTTATAATCTAAAGGTGATGCTTCCTTCTCTTGTATAGAAGCGATAGCTCTTGGTCCAAAGGACTTCCCTTTTGCCTAATGATAAACTTTTCCTTCTCCACTTCATGTGGCTCCTCCTCTTAAACACAATATTGTGACTTGCCATTATCTTCTTAGCCTCAGGTTCATAGAGCTTATAAGCCTTCTTATCCTCGTTGTACCCTATAAAGATACATTTGATACTTTTTGGTGGAAACTTGTTTCTCTCCCTATCTAGAACATATACAAGAGATTCACTTCCAAATACTTTGAAATGGGAAACAAATGGCTTTCCACCAGAGTAGTTCTCTTATGGACTCTTTCCATCAAGTGCCTTGGTATAACTTTGATTCAATATGTAGACAGTAGTGTTGAAAGCCTCTGCCCAAGATTGATTTGGCGAACCCTTTCCCTTCAGCATGCACCTTTCCAGCTCCATAATGATTTTATTTTGACATTATACAACACAATTTTTTCAGGGTTTTGTGCCACTTTGAGTTGATGCTTGATTCCTTTACTCTTGCAGAAATCTTCAAACTCTATTGATGTAAAAGCTTGGGCCTTATCACGAAGAAAGTACCCCCACATCTTCCTATTATAGACATCGAAGAGTAATATGAAGTATGAAGATCGGCCCAAGGCTTGTGTTTGCATCTTTCCACACAAGCTAGCATGCACCATCTATAGATGATAGCTTGCTCTATTATTGCTATTTAATGGAATCCGCTTCCTTTGTTCCTTGCCCATCATGCAAGTTGTACATGGTTCCTTCTTCTTTGTGATTGATGGTAGGTGTGCAACCATACCCCTCATATGCATCTTGTTTAGTATAGGGTATTTGATATGATCAAATCTTTGATGCCATAGCTTACTTGTGCGCACACTTGTAGTGGTTGTAAGAGCAAACAACTCATACAGGTTCTTCCTTCTTCTGCTAGTCCCAAAAATCTTGTTTTTGCTATCCATAATCTTAGCTCATGTCTTAGTCAAATATACTTCATGACCATGATGAGTTATAGAAGCTACTAAAACACGATTTCATTTGATTTTTGGAACATACAACACATTTGAAAGATTTCTTATACCCCCATTAGAATTAATGAAAGAAATGATACCTTCACTCTACAGGACATCTTGCATTTTGTCTACCTTTATTTGTGATAGGTGCCTTTAGAGGCTGTAAGGAAGTATAAAGGTAATTTTTGCTTGTCATAGGATGAGAGGCAACACTGTCCAATAGTCTAGATTCATCTCTTCTTGAATCTTCACCAAAGGAGCATAGCTCCTCTATCGTAACAAATAACTCAAGCTCTATCTCTGTAGTGTTGGAAGACTCCTTGTTCTCGCCATCTTTCGAAGATCCATTCTTCTCTTTTGCCTTCTTGATGTGACACTTTTAAATTCTATGACCTTTCTTCTTGTAGTGGAAACACTCCCCCTTGAGCTTCTTTTTGTCATTCTTCTTTTTGTCTCCATCTTTTGAAGGGTTCACTTTGCCTCCTTTGGCATTTGTTGTGAATGTGGCATCTCCTTTGTTTTTTTCACTCCTCTTCATGAGCCACAACTTCTCCTCCATGAGTAAGGCATTGAATTCTTCCAAAGGTAGAGGTTCATATCTGATTTGAGTGTCAAGAGCAATTACCAAATCATCAAACTTTGGTTGATAGATTCAAAGACAATGTTGATCTAGCTCCTTGCTTGAAATCTATACACGTGCTCCCACCATTTGATCCCCTAGATTCTTTATGCAAGCAATAAACAAATATATAGCCTCCCCATCAAGAAACCTCTCTATTTCTACGTAATTCTCCAAGTTGTAAATCCATGTCTCATTATGAGTTTTGGATTGATTTCTCAATATGTTCCATGCTGCACAATCCTTGGTAGTATGTGAAATGAGATTCAAAACGCTATCAGTAGTACTTGTAGCTAGACCACACAGTGCATCTATGTTTCTACATTTCCAATCACGTAGAGGATTATCATTAAGAGGAATCATTCGACAAGGATTATTTGGATCAAGTGTCTCCTTGGGCTCATGATCAGTCCCAATAATAGTCTCCATAAGCTCATATAAATCAAGGATAGAAGTGATTTTAAACTTCCACATGAACTTTGGTGGTCATATCTACAACATTGGAAGGACCAACATCATTGCTACTTGAGCTTGTGCTCTAGCTACTCTTGTTGAGGAACCACCTTGATTCCAAATCATGGATAATGATACACCACTTGACATCTTCTCTCTTTTGTTGTTGAAGCATCTACAACCTCAATGTTTCTGCTTCCACACCACTTAGAACCTCCTGAGCTATGGTACCATGTAAGAAATAATAGCACATTGGAATAGACTAGTAGAGAGAGTTGTGAAAAATGAAGAGAAAGAGAGATGTAGTCCGAGAGATAGAGAACTCAAATTATCAAATTTCCAAGAGTAATGAAGCTACAAAGATGGTGCTCTCCAATCGTGCACTCCAAATATGGAGTTTAGATGGCAATCTAGGACTTACTAGTGTGCAATGCTATGTAGGCTACACATGGCACATGTGTATATGGATTTTACAATGAGAGCTGGTATAGATAAACATAGTCATAAGAGAAAAAAAAAAGGCAAAACAAATATACAATTCGAAAATATTTCCACTACGAGAAGCCCTACTATGTCAAGCCTATAGGCTAGGGAGATAGGACCCTCGGACCCCCCAAAAGGGGGCAAGCCCCCTCTACACTCCCCCCATTAAGGTTCTATGGGGAAACTACACTCCATCACAAGGCCTTTATTTTTTCCTTGAATGGCAACCCAATGGCCCATACGTTTATGCCCTACCTAACCTAATGGCTAGGCTCACAAGGATCATCTATTACCATCAACGGTCACACAAAGAACTCATCTAACTTGGAAAGTAGGGTTCCACAAATGTACAGGCTCTCCCAATGGCTTCTCCTCATAATGGGGGCCTTACAACTTAGAGCATCATGGATCATTTGAGCTCACTTGAGGGTGGAGTATTGAGTATATCTAACACGGTTTAGGATATAGATTTAAAGGTTTAGAATAAAGGGCTTAGTTTTAGGATTAAGGGTTTAGGGTCTAGAGTATAGGGTTTAGAATTTAGGCTTTTGTCTTTAGGACTTAGGGTTTAGAATTTCACACTTAGGGTTTAGGCTTCAAGGTTTAGGGTTTAGGGTTTAGGTTCTAGGGTTTAGGGTTTAAGATTTAGGGTTTAGGGTTCAAGACTTAGGGTTTTAGGACTTAGAGTTTAGGGTTGAGGATTTAGAGTTTAGGGTTTAGAATTTAGGGTTTAGGGTTTGAACTAAGGGTCTATGGTTTAGGTTTTAGAGTCAAGAGTTTAAGATTTAGGGTTTAGATTTTAGAGTTTAGGATTTAGGGTTTATATTTTAGGGTTTAAGGTTTAGGATTTAGGGCTAAGGGGAGAATATTCAAGCAAAGAATCTTGGATGTGCAACTACATCTAGTTGTATATGAGCATTATATGCATTTTTAAATATTGTGTTCGGTTGAATGAAGTTTAATATTGCATTATGTACAAAGCTGAAGATTAAATCTTACATGTAAGCTTGAGGATAGCATTATATGCTTCTTACTTGCTGCAAGAAACATATGCAATGAAGATGCTTTTGTATGCATGCTTGTGAATCGTATGTTCAAGATGAATGACAATTCTCGATATCCATGCTTGGGCTGAATATAAGTTGACTTTAGAGTTGCCGATAACATGCAAGAATGTATGCATATGTGTTAACGGAGAATTTACATACATGTTTCATTATGTGTGGATGAGTAATAAGCTATTTTGTAAAGCCTATATAAGCTGAATATTTGTAGTTTTATGCAGCCATGTGAATTGGCATAAAGGGGAATGAATATATGTGTGAATGATTGGTGATATATATACATGATCATGTGGATTTGTTAGCATTATATTGAATCTTTAAAGGTTTCTCATGATCACTCATAGATGACCTGAAGGTACATATGTGTTGATGCAACAAAGATTGACAAAATGGAAGGTTTCTATGTATTAAACTTGTGGATGTATCTTGTTGCAGATAAAACCCATTGAGGTAAAGTTGCAATAGCAAATATGTATGCTATATGTATGCTCATGTTATGATAACTAAAAGAATTTGATTCCTGAGTTGAGATACACTAAATGGACTCAATGCTCCTATTTAACAAGACAAAGCAAAGGTGAGAAAAGCTTGGATGAATTGAGGACACAAAGCTTGTTGCCAAAGCGAAGGAAGGAGCTCAAGCTAAATGATTGCCAAACACAAAGAGTGTGCACTTGAAGTTTTGAAGACTTGAAGATTGGAGCCAAAGCTAAAGGTGTTCAAAGCAAGGATGTCCATGAGAAGGCACTTGAATATTTGAAGGAATTTAAGACAAAAAAAATCTTTGAAGATTGCAAGAAGTGAAGAGAGCTACCATCCAACTCAAAGTGGGCTACTGCCAGTTTGATGATCATTTGATCAGACAGAGACATCAAAGAAGTTTGAAGCCCATGATTGAGATTTTCAAGACTCCAAAGAAGTTCTATCATAAAGTGTTGAAGATTTAACAAGGACCTGAAGCCATTCCCCAAGATTGCAAGGAGCAACAAGCTAGAAGGAAGAGTCACCTATGAGAACTGTAACACAAAATTGGTTTAAGCAAAAGAAGCTAAAGAATTCTAGTTGCAAAGCTAAGGGTTGAAGTAATGGGCTCAAAAAAATCCACATTGTGTGTGGTGGTAAGTTCCAAGAAAAGACCAAGTCAAGGTCTAGCCAAAGGTTGAGGCTAGTAAGACCACCAAAGAGAGTGGCAAGCCTATGTAAAGGCAAGTAAGTCCATCCCAATAGTAACAAAAAGCCTATATAAAGGCATGTAAGACCATCCCAAGAGGCTTAGTGAGCCTTTTTTGGTGCAAGAAGCACCAAATTCCAAGTGAAGGTCTAGTGAAAGGTTGAGGCTATAAGACCACCAAGGAGAGTGGCAAGCCTATGTAAAGACAAGTAAGACCATCCCAAGAGGAATGGAAAGCCTTGTTATGTGCAAGAAGAACTAAAGATCAAGTGAAGATCTAGTGAAATGTTGAGGCTAGTAAGACCACCAAAGAGAGTGGCAAGAATATGTAAAGGCAAGTAAGACCTGATGGGGGATTATTCTAACACCCCAATGCAACAATGGAAGATGGCTACCCTCCAGTAGGCCCACAAGCAGTGATATATGCTCACTGTTCTGCACTTTTATTTGCACCCCTACAGAGGCTTACAATGAAACTTTATAGACTTACATAAGACTTTAGGAGCTACCCAAAACATTTTAAATCATCCCAAATGAATACTACATCTCGAAGAATTATCCTCTACAAAATAGGCTACCTGTTTGCAACACTCTCTGCCTATGTGCAAAGATATAGCTTCACAAACTCAACAATTTCTCACAAGTCACTCGAGAAAAGAACTTAAAAATTTTTCACACTTTGGTGCACTATATGAGAGACCAAATGAAGCTTTAAATCAATGAAAATGATTACAATGAGAAAGCAAACAATTCTCTGCAATCTGGTATAATCAAATTTGGAAAAGCCTAACTACACCTCTAGATAGAGAGGAGCAAAATCATGAGAAAATGAGGTCTCAGTATAGGTGCACTTTTTGGTGGATGATTGATGAGATTTCAATTTGATTGAGTTTGGTGGAGCTTCTAACTTGACTCGATGACTTTGGGTCCTCATTTTTTATTTTTCCACTTGCAAAACTCGTGTATGAGTCATTTTGCATGGTTGAGACTTGATTTTCAACACTCCCCCTCAAGTCTCAAATGGATAATATAGTGCTTTGTTCATTGATCCTTTGAGGTACCTAAGTACCCTTTTGGCTAAAACAAGATGAGGTACTCTTGGTGCCTGCAAAAATTGAGATAGCACTCCAACTACATGTGCAATATCTAGTCTTTTCATAGTAGCATACAAGGGAGAACCAGTTATTGACCTATACATGGTCACATCCTTGACTTCTTCACCTTCATGAGCACTTAATTTAATATTTACTTCCAATGGATTTGAAATGGGCTTGCAATCACACAAGACAAATTTCTTCAAAAGATCTAGAATGTGGCCTTTGCATCAAGTATATGCCTTCCTCTTTATATAGTACTTCAATCCCAAGGAAGTACCTTAAAGTCCCTAAATTAGAGATTTTAAACTCATGTCCAATTGTCCTCTTTATTTCCTTTATGTTGGCTTCATCATCTCCTATAATGATTAAATCATCAACATATATACAAATGAGAATAATTTTGCTACCTTCCTTCTTCACAAAAAGTGATGGGTCTACATGACTCAAATTGTATCCATATTTTACCAAGTATTCCACAAGTATTTGGTTCCAAGCCCTTCGGGCATGCTTGAGTCCATAAAGATCCTTCTTAAGCCTACATACATTATGTGGAAAACTCTCATCTTCAAAGCCTTGGGGCTACTCCATGAAGAATACATCTTCAAGATCTCCATTTAGAAAAGCATTCTTCACATCCAAGTGGTACATCTTCCAAGAAAGGTTGGTTGCCAAAACCTTTGGCAACTAACCTTGCTTTATCTCTAGAGATGCTCCCATCTGCATGCCTATTTACCTTGTACATCCATTTTTTGCGAATGACTTTCATGTCCTTTGTTCTTGGCACCAATGAACAAGTATCATTATCTTCAAGTGCGTTGAATTCCTCCTCCATGGCTGAAATCTATTTCCTATGCTTATTTTCTTCTTCAAAAAAGTTAAGTTCTTCACAAGCTATAACTTGAATCATGTAGACATAGTCTCTTGCAATGAATGAATCATAATGTAACCTTTCAATAGGGTATTAAACCCTACTTGATGACCCTACATCAGCATTAGGTAGTATGAATATCCTCCTCCTTGGTGTAGATGCTTTACATCCTAGAATTTCTAATTTCTCCACATCTTTGTCACTTGTAGAATCCATGTCTACCCATCAATGGTCTTCGTCATTTGCCTTTTCCTTTCCGTTGTTATTTCTTTCACTTGAATGAGCTTCATTCCTTGTTCTTCCATGCCAAGTTGATGTAGTAATCTCCTCTGATGGTGTACTTGAACTGGTTGGACCACTTATCCCCATGCTTTGTTGTTGCTCTTTGAACTTCTTCTCGACTTCATATGCATTATCAACCTATAACACATCTTTGCTACCATACCAAGGTAGCAACTCATCAAATATTACATCCTTAGACACCTTAAGCTCTTGGTGCAAGTTTTATAGCATCTAAAACCCTTTTGCTCTAAAGAATATCCAAGAAATATAAACCTATCTGCCTTTGGGTCTAACTTGTGTCTCAATTCTTGAGGTATGTGAACATAACACACACAATTAAATACTTTGAGATATGAAAGGTTGGTTTTCTTGCCACACCAAGATTCATAAGGTGTAAATCCATGTAATTCTAAGGTCGGAAACCTATTCATAATGCATATGGTTGTATTTGTTGCATCAACCCAAAAAGAAGTAAGAACGTTCATTTCATTTAACAAGGCTCTAGCCATTTTTGCTATATATATGTTCTTCCTCTCTTCCACCCCATTTTGTTGAGGTGTATACCTGCAAGTGAATTGCCTTTTAATGCCATGTTCATGTAGAAAATCTAAAAATTCATTTGAAAAATACTCTCCCCCTCCATCGGATCTGAGAGTCTTTATATACTTCCCTCCTTCCTTCTCTATTAGGTTTTTGAACCTCTTGAAGTGGTAAAACACCTCTAACTTTGAATTCATGCGATACATCCTAAAAACCCTTGAATGATCATCTATAAATGTGAAAAAATATCTATTACCACCAATGGATGGATCCCTTGTAGGTCCACATACATCTGTGTGTATGAGATTCAACACTTCATTGGTCACAGGTGCTCCCTTCTTGATTGGCAATCTGCTTTGTTTCCCTAATTGACAAGCATTGCACAAATATTGCATATTCTGAGATGTAAGATCAGTTCAACCATTCACCAAGACCTTCCTTTGCATGTCCTTCATCCTTTGTGAGTATATGTACCCAATTCTTTTATGCCATAAGTCGATTTCTACAATCAGTTTATTTCCAATTGACAAGTAGACAATGTGAGGGGTTAATGACTTTACCTCCATGGTGAAGAGTCTTCCTTGCCTCTTTCCTTTTTCAACGAGCTTTTATTCATGCATGGTGTCTTCATAAACAACATCCTTGATCATTGAACCTCATCTCATAACCTCTTTCAACCATTTTACCTTTCAAAACCAAGTTCTTTGTGATGGTTGGCACGTGCAACACATCCTTCAACACCTTGAATCTTTGAGATCCATTCAATGCAACATCTTCCACATGTGTAATCTTGTGCTCAGTGTAATTCTCTATCTCTACATGTCCTTGAGTGGTGGGTGAGTGTAAATTAAAGAAAACATCTTTATTGCAACTCATATGGTTGCTACAACCACTGTCAATGTACTGTATAAGATTTGAATTGACTCTTTCACTTGACCCACACATCATAAGCAAGTTCTCACTTTTTGAATTTGTTGAAATAATAGCATAGTCACCTTGGTTCCTTTTGTATCATTGATTGCCTCCTCATTTGGACCAACAATCTCTTGCATAATGGCCTAATTTTCCACAATTGTAGCATTCTCCATTGTATGTTTCTCTTCCATGTGAGCTTCCTCCTCTTCTTCTACTCCTTCCTCTTCCTTTTGATCCATAGCTTATTTTGGAGCCTTCTTGGTTACTTGAGTTTGAGTTTGACCTTCCTCTCCCTTTGCCTTGGGAGTTTTGTCCACCTCTTTTGCCTTTGCCTCTACCTGCATAGAAAACTTGGGTTTGGCTACCCTTTGATTGTGAACCTCCTTGGTTCATCTCCTTGCTTCTTGAAAATCGGGTTTCGCATGCAGAAGATTGGTGAGAGCCCGTAACCAAAGGTGTATGGATCTTATTTTTCACACCATAAATTATCACCTTTATTCATACATGTAGATACTTGGCTGCACATGACTACAAACTTATTCCCTCATGAGTCATACATGGGTCATATATGTGAAGAGAGATGGTGGATGCAATCCAAAGATGAGTAGGTGCCGCTACAACCAGCTTCACACCAGCCAACTGAGACTTCAGAGTTGATTAGTAGACCCTTTGAGCTTCCTAAATCCACCAAAATATCAGCCAAGTACTTTGGAACATGTATCCCAAAAGTTTAAGTCAAGACAGGCTAGTTGCGAAATGACTAGCTCCCAAAACTTGCTATTTTTGGACATACACCTGCTGGAAAAAATGAACAGTGCTCTCAACCTGGAAGGAATTAGAAAAATTCCTTTTGGGCATAGCAAATAGACTTAGCAAGCTTCCTATTCCAAGTTAAAACACTTCAAATGATGGACTGAGCACTGAGAACAAGTTTCATCAAGTTCTGGAACATTCCCACAATTCTCGGGGCTCTGCAGAGATAGAACAGTAAGCAGTAAAATGCAGATATCTCCAAAAGTATAAATCCAATGACCTTGAAAATGTATAGGTAGAAACTACACAGTGAGAGCTATCCAACGCACTTTAAAACACTGAAAAATGTTCAGTAAAACTCGAGATATGACCTTCTGAAGTTACTGCTCTGAGTGAGTATAGCAGAGAACAAAACAGAGAGGTAGATGATAATAAATGTATAGATTCACATATGATTACAACCACATTGGCAATGAATCTTTGCACAATGGGAGTAGAATGATAGAGCTATGGAGTAAGCTCTTCAATCTCTACAAAATGACATGAAGTGGTCACGTACAAGGCTTGCTAATCGCCTCTTCCTTCTTGCTCCTTTTATAGCTATTCTTGGAGGGAGTTTTGAATTCGAATTCGAATGGCTCCACCTAAAAGTGATCCCCAAAGTTAGGAGAGATTCCCTCAGCTCAAAAATTCGTGATTTTGGTAGTTGGAGCCACGAATTTGCTTTTACATCATGGATGAGGTAAGCCATCCTTTTACTTTTTTCTTTTTCCATTTACAAGAGATAAAATGTACTCTTTTACAAGAGGTGTTCACATGACTACTCATGTGACTTACAAATGAGGATAATATCAAGCATATCAAGCATATAGGCTTGGGCAAAATGCACCAACAGCTCCCCCTCAAGCCTAACATGCTTGGCCTTCAAATAAGTCTTCAATTGTCCTTGATTTCATGCAAGCCAATCATCAACTTGAATCTACTTAATTTTGTACCATCAAGAGCTTTAGTTAACATGTCTGCACATTGCATATCTGTAGAGACATAGGATAGTTGAATATCCTTGCTCATTAGCTTCTCCCTTACATAATGGTAGTGGACTTCAATATGCTTGGTTCTAGCATGGTATACCGGATTAGCTACTAGATGTAGTGAGCTTGTGTTGTCACCAAAAATGTGAGGTGTTGAAGAATGAAGTCCAAGATCTGTGTACAAAGATTTTAACCACATGATTTCTTGAGTTGCATTAGCCAAACCTCTATATTCAGCTTCAGTAGAAGATAATGCCACGGTTGGTTGCTTCTTCGATGACCAAGAAATGATTTTTGAACCTGCAAATGATATATACCCTGATGTGCTTCTTCTATCATCTTTAGATCCGGCCCAATCTGCATCTGAGTAGACCTTTAGCTCAATATCTGAAGTATATGAATAGAACAAACCTTCATTCATGGTCCCCTTTAGGTACTTGAGGACTCGCTTGGCCGCTTCCATATGTGGTCTTCTCGGCTTATGCATAAACTGACTCAATATGCTAACACTATAGCATATATCCACCCTTGTGAGTGTTGCATAGTTCAAACTTCCAACCAAGCTTTGATAGCTTGTGATGTCTTCAATTGGCTCTCCTTCATAAGCACTAAGCTTATGATTTTGCTCCATAGGTGTACCTGCACACTTTGTATTTTCCATCTTGAACTTGACGAGCATGTCATGGACATACTTCCTTTGTGTGATGTATATACCTGAATCTGTGTAGATCAACTCCAATCCAAGAAAATAAGTGAGTGGTCCGAGGTCACTTATTTTGAACTCCTCCTTCATTTGACTCTTTACCTGTTTGATTCCTTCAAGATCATTGCCTGTGATAATAATATCATCAACATACACACATAAATAGATCACTTCAGATCCATTCCTCTTTATGAACAAAGAGGTATCCGCCTTGCTAGCTTTGAATCCTTGGTCCTGCAAATAAGTAACCAATCTGAAATTCCAAGCTCTTGGAGCTTGCTTCAATCCATACAAAGCTTTCTTTAGTTTGCATACATAGTTAGGATGATGTGCATCCTCATATCCAGGAGGTTGTGCCATATACACTTCCTCAGAAATCCATCCATTCAAGAAAGCATTCTTTACATCAAGTTGATAAAGATTCCAATTTCTAGATGCAGCAAGACTAATGAGAACCCTAATTGTAGGCATTTTTGCAACAGGAGAGAAAGTCTCCTCATAATCAATACCATGGGTTTGAGCAAACCCTTTAGCAACTAACCTTGCTTTGTGTCTATTTATACTTCCATCTGGATTCCTCTTGATTTTGTATATCCATCGAGATCCGATTATCTTCATAGATGGCTTGTTAGGTACAAGCTCCCAAGTGTCATTCTCCTTCAAGGCTTCCATTTCTTCATCCATTGCATCTCTCCAAGCTTTCTTGCTTTGTGCTTCTTCAAATGTGGTAGGTTCTTCATTGGTTGAATCCTTTGCAATGTAGATTGAGTGCTTGGTGACCAAAGAAGTATCATAACCAAACCTCTCTGGTTTCTTCTTCTCCCTCGAAGACCTTCTAAGTGGTTGATGTGAGCTCTCGGGTCCATATGTAGCATCCTGCATCTTTGCTTTACCTTTGTTCTTCCATAGCTTTAGTCTTTCCAAGTCTTCTAGGTCAATCTCCGAATCACTTTCTTCAATCTGCTTTGGCTCCTTTGGTTGAAGTGATGGAAAATCTTCATCCAAGTCATATGGCAGCTTCACTTTCCTGTCATCATCAAACCATGATTTGTTTTCATAAAAAATTACATCTCTACTCACAGAAAATCCTTTATTGGTTGGATTGTACAATCTATATCCTTTTTGGTTTTGATCATAACCAATGAATACACACTTCTCTGCCTTGGGATCCAATTTCCCTCTTACTTGAGAAGGAATGTGAGCATAGGCTAAGCATCCAAAGATTTTGCAATGCTCTAGACTAGGTCTTCTTCCATTCCACACTTCATATGGAGTGGTTCCATCTAGTGACTTAGATGGAAGTCTATTTATGAGATATGTGGCTGTAGACACAGCCTCTGCCCATAGGTAGTTCGGCAATCCCTTTTCATTGAGCATGGACCTTGCAGCTTCGACAATAGCTCTGTTCCTTCTCTCTGCTACACCATTGAGTTCAGGTGTATACCTTGTAGTGACTTCCCTTTTAATGCCTCTTTCATGCAAGAAGGCATCAAATTCAGAAGAGAAGTATTCTCCTCCACCATCTGATCTGAGTCTTTTCAAAGTCCTACCTGTTTGATTTTCAACAAGAGCAATATACTTCTTAAAGCAATTAAACACTTCATCCTTGTGCTTCATGAAAAACAGAATGGTCCACCTGCTACAATCATCTATGAAAGACACATAATATCTTGAGCCTGATATAGATGGCTCCTTACTTGGACCCCACACATCTGTGTGCACTAGATCCAAAGGATTTTGATACATATATCCTTTCTTATTGAAAGGTTGTCTATGCGCCTTGCCGAATTGACAAGCTTCACACTTATAAATCATGTGTTGCCTTGTGATATTAGGCAAACCAAGTACACTTTGGTCCCTGCAAATCTGTTTGAGTGTCCTCTCACCAATGTGAGCAAGCCTTTTGTGCCATATCTCCAACTCTGTTAGAGTTTGAGATCCATAGCTAAACAAAGCTATGTTCTTTGTATCTTCCACTTCAAAAGTGAAAAGCCTTCCTGTCTTTTCTCCTTTGGCAATCCTTCGAAAGCCTTGCCTTGGGTCTTCAACATATGCTCCAAATCGATTGAATCTAACCTGCAATCCTTTTTCAACAATCTGTCCAACACTTATTAAATTTTTGGTAATTGTAGGGACATACAAGACTTTGCTTAAGAGGTTCATATTCCCATCTGATGTCTTCACATTACCTATCTTCTCCACTGAGTGCTTTGTGTCATCTCCTGTCTGCACTTCATGCTTGTTATGAGGATCTTCCAAATCAAGAAGTAAAGCCACATTTCCTGCTACATGGTTCGAGCATCCCGAATCAATGTAAAATATGTGATCATCATCCTTACCCTTCTTTGTTGATAGATTCATAATCAATAATGAATCTTCTTGACTTTGGTCCTCTCCATAGTTATTGTAATCTCTTCTTCCTCTATGGCCACTTTGATAGTTGTTGTTGTTGTTGTAATTGTTGTTGTAGTAGTTGTTGTTGTTGTAGCCTCCATTGTACCTACCTCTATTTGATCCATAGCCACCTCTATTGAATCCTCTTCCTCTTGAGTTCCTTGGATTCCTGAAACATTCTTCAGTAGTATGGTTAGATAAGCCACATATGTTGCAAGGTTGAGATGATTGGAATCTCCCCCTGCCTTGCTTTCCACCTCTGCCTCTTCCTCTAGCTCTTCCTCTACCTGCAAAGTTTGCTTGGAAAGAGCTTCCTTCATCTTCATTCTTCCTATTCTTTGACTTGTCCTTGACCTTAGCTTTATCAGAATATAAGGCAGAAGTTTGATTACCTCTTGAGGACTCACCACCTTTGCTAATCTTTGCTTCATGAGTGAAGAGTTGGCCCATGAGTGTGTTGAGGTCGGGTACATGCATATCCATGTATAAATCCATGGCTGTTGTGAATGACTCCCACTTGTCGTCTGCTTTGATTCCATTCATGATTTGTCTTATGATTTGCTCCTCTTCAATTACCTCTCCAATGCTTCCAAGTTGGTCGGAAATCTCCTTCATCTTTGTGACATAATCAGTCACATTTTGCTTCGGGCTTTTCTTCATTGTTGTGAACTCCATCCACAATTGGTTCTTCCTTGCTCGAGTGTTGGAAGAGAAGAAAGAAGCAAGTGCATTCCAGGTTTCTCTTGATGTCTTGCATCCCTTGACATGAGGTAAAAGAAAATCAGAGATTGAGTTTAGAATATAGGACCTTGCAAGTGCATCCTTCGAACACCAATTCGAAAGTCCTTCCACTTCTTCATGTGATGGTTGCCCTTTGTTCCTCATGGTTGGCATTGCTTCATCTCCGGATATGAATCCATATAGATTCCTCCCTTGAAGGTAAGCCTCCATCCTTAGAGACCATGCCGGATAGTTGTTTCGATCCAATTTGTCAATTGTTGATGGAAATCCATCTCCCATGTTGCTTGACTATGCTCTGATACCACTGTGAAGAGAGATGGTGGATGCAATCCAAAGATGAGTAGGTGCCGCTACAACCAGCTTCACACCAGCCAACTGAGACTTCAGAGTTGATTAGTAGACCCTTTGAGCTTCCTAAATCCACCAAAATATCAGCCAAGTACTTTGGAACATGTATCCCAAAAGTTTAAGTCAAGACAGGCTAGTTGCGAAATGACTAGCTCCCAAAACTTGCTATTTTTGGACATACACCTGCTGGAAAAAATGAACAGTGCTCTCAACCTGGAAGGAATTAGAAAAATTCCTTTTGGGCATAGCAAATAGACTTAGCAAGCTTCCTATTCCAAGTTAAAACACTTCAAATGATGGACTGAGCACTGAGAACAAGTTTCATCAAGTTCTGGAACATTCCCACAATTCTCGGGGCTCTGCAGAGATAGACCAGTAAGCAGTAAAATGCAGATATCTCCAAAAGTGTAAATCCAATGACCTTGAAAATTTATAGGTAAAAACTACACAGTGAGCGCTATCCAAAGCACTTTAAAACACTGAAAAATGTTCAGTAAAACTCGAGATATGACCTTCTGAAGTTACTGCTCTGAGTGAGTATAGCAGAGAACAAAACAGAGAGGTAGATGATAATAAATGTATAGATTCACATATGATTACAACCACATTGGCAATGAATCTTTGCACAATGGGAGTAGAATGATAGAGCTATGGAGTAAGCTCTTCAATCTCTACAAAATGACATGAAATGGTCACGTACAAGGCTTGCTAATCGCCTCTTCCTTCTTGCTCCTTTTATAGCTATTCTTGGAGGGAGTTTTGAATTCGAATTCGAATGGCTCCACCTAAAAGTGATCCCCAAAGTTAGGAGAGATTCCCTCAGCTCAAAAATTCGTGATTTTGGTAGTTGGAGCCACGAATTTGCTTTTACATCATGGATGAGGTAAGCCATCCTTTTACTTTTTTCTTTTTCCATTTACAAGAGATAAAATGTACTCTTTTACAAGAGGTGTTCACATGACTACTCATGTGACTTACAAATGAGGATAATATCAAGCATATCAAGCATGTAGGCTTGGGCAAAATGTACCAACAATATAGGCAATACATTGAGTAACCACAATAGCATTACATTAACACCTCAAAAATACACAATATACTTTTTCTCACTCATCATAAAAAAAATTCTTTCACATATCTTCACCATCATGACATCACTTCAATAGAAGGGTCAACGTATGAACTTCTTCAGCCTTGATGTAGTACAGAAAATGCATACATATGGTTCTGCAGCAACAAGTAGACTTCTGCATTCTTTATCAATCATAATTTATGAGAACTTGCACATATCATAACTCTGCATATGCTTATACATTTGAGGTTTTATTTGAGGTTTATCATAGCAATCAATGCTCCTTTCATTGGCTTGAGATCTTCATAAAGCTTCTTCTCTTAGGAGTTCTTTGAAGATCTTTTGAAGGATCTTCAACAAAAGCCACTTGAAGAGCAACCAAAGTTTCTCTCCAAGCCTTCACAAGATAGAACTAAAAGAATGGATGACCTCTTGCCATTTGAAGGTCTTCTTCTACTTAACTTCCTTGACTGCAGCTTTTTATGACTTCATTTAGACCTTTCCTTTGCTTCATTCTTTGATATGAGAGCTCTTCATGGTCTCCTTTCGATGTCATAGTGTCTTCATCCTCAAAACCTGTCTGAAATTTAAGTAAAGAAATATTTTTATGATGCATAAGACTACTTACCATATTTTTTCTTTCCATTGTCTTCTTTTGTATTTTCTCTTTCTCCCTCTCTTGCTCCTCTCTTACATTCTTCTCAACTTCCATGGAAGCTTCCTTTCCTTGAGTGTCCTCCTTTAGACTCACATCATTCCAACTCATTGTGAAGCTTCTTTCCTTACTCTCATTGGTGGCTTCCTTCTTGAGACTCCTTGCACTTTTTCCTTTGGCTGGACTATCCTTCAAAGTGAGTTCTTCAACTTCTTCATGGGTAGGTTTTTGTCTTGAAATGGTTGTTCTTTGGCCTTCCTTCTTTTCATTTTCAACTTGAATGTTCTTTTTCTCTTTGCCTTTGATGGAATAGGCTGCTATGAGCTCTCTTAGCTCATTTTTGTCTTCAATAAAAGTTTGTCTTTGTGTTAGGGATGTTGTCCTTTGGCTTCTCTCTTCTTCGTCTTTGATGGAATAGGCTGCTATGAGCTCTCCTAGCTCATCTTCTTCTTTGACGTGATCTCTTCCTTGCTTTTTGCCTCTTGCCATGGCTTTCAAGTCATTTTCTATGTCTCCCCCTTGGTCCTAATCCTCTCCATGTTGCTCAAAATATACTTGAGAGTCTCCACATGAGTCTTCTACATGCACTCCTTCAATAGGGTCCTCAAGGAACTCTTTGATAGTTCCTTCTTTCTCTTCATACCTAGACTTCCAAGACTTCCTGGTGGAAATCTGAAAACAACATAAATAGAAAGATTTCACCTCCAATTTTGAAGAATTCCTTTGAGTAGTGACCTCCTTGGTGCTCCAAAAGTTTAGTGCTCGAACTCTCCATCGAGTGAGCTTCTTCAACCTTGTTGAAATCCTCATACCTTGGATCTCCCTTTGGCTTCAACTTTGTTGAGTAAGCCTTCTTGCTCCAACTCCTCCTCAGTGAGTAGTTTGAATACTCAAGCTCTTTTGATCGAGCTTTCCTTCAATAAGGCACAAGCTACCTCTAATATTAGGTTGTCTTTGACTAGGGTGACTTTGGTGATGCCTCCTCACTCACCTTCCTTCTTGAGTTCTTGACTCTTCCAAAAAGTGCTCCTTAGCACTCTTCACTTTAAAGTGAACCTCTCGTCCACTTGTCTTGGTCGAGTCCTTCAACAAAACAATAGAGCAATAAGGAACAGGAGATGTACCTTAGCCTTCTTCTCGAGCCATCCTTTCTTGTGATTTTTTCTTCTTAGCCTTCCCTTTGTGAAGCTTCTCCAAGATTCCTTCTTTCATCCTTCAAAGATTCTCCCTTGAGGCGTTCTTTACTTGTGAAGCTTCCAAAGCTTCTTTCCTGTAGCCCTCTTATTTGTGAAGCTTCCTTCTTGCAGCCTTCTTTACTTGAAGCTTCTTTCTTGTTGTCTTTTCCTGTTGGCTTCTTCTTGATAGATAATCTTTGCTTTGAACCTTTGATTGCTCGCAATGAACCTATATATTACTTCAAAAAATAGCTCAAATGGTCAGCTACACTTGCTAAAGTATCTCAGTAATATATACGTGACCTTGAGCTCTTCAAGCTCCAATGGGTTTCGACAAACCCCCACTAGCCTCGATAGCTTTACATAAGCTTGTAGATAGCCAAGGTTGGCTCTGATACCATGTTGAAAAGTTGGTTTCGCATGTGGAAGATAGGTGAGCCCATAACCGAAGGTGTATGGATCTTATTTTTCGCACCACAAATTATCACTTTTATTCATACATGTAGATACTTGGCTGCAGATTACTACAAACTTATGTCCTCATGAGTCATACATGGGTCATATGAGCAATACATTCAGTAACCACAATAGCATTACATTAACAACTCAAAAATACGTAGTATACGTTTATTCACTCATCATAAGAAAACTTCTTTCACATATCTTCACCATCATGACATCACTTCAATAGAAGGGTCAACGTATGAACTTCTTCAGCATTGATGTAGTACAAAAAATGCATACGTATGGTTCTGCAGCAACAAGCAGACTTCTACATTCTTTATCAATCATAATTTATGAGAACCTGCACATATCATAACTCTGCATATGCTTATACATTTGAGGTTTATCACAACAATCAATGCTCCTTTTTAGTCTACAATAAAATCATTTCGCACCATAACATATACACTTTGTGTATTGACTAATTTTGACTTGAGTAATTTTGCCACAATACTGTACTTCAATAAGTCACAACATCAACACAAAAGAATTGTATTTTGATAGTAAAACATGTCCAAATCCTGCAGATTATATCAAACATCATCTGCAACTTTTGGGAAGATTACATCATATACGTATTATGTTCATAACAACATCATAGCATCTTGATTCCATGAGGCACTCAAATACTCTGAGTGCATAGCTTTGCAGCATGAACTATAATATGACAAAAAAACCTTCTCTGCATATGAATCACTTCCATGCGTACATACTCTCAAGTATTATTAGTATTCAGCTCATACATTTATACATGTATCATCCATATTTCATGTGTGATATATGTAAGTTCAAGTATACACATCAACTCTCATGCATAGAATCACCTATAATCTTATGTGCATATTATATTCAAACTATTTGTACCTGTGAATAGACTTTCACATCATCCTTACATATAATATTCAGGAAGGATTCATATAACCAACACTTGCTCTATTCTAAGAGATGATTTCCATATCATTTTTTTATGACACAAAGAATGAGCTTGTTTCTTGTAACAACAGATATAAGATTTGCATCACCTACACTTCGTAACTTTGAATTTCATGCAATTGTACGTAGTTCAGAATGACTTCATAGAGTAAGAAATGTTAGCTTATCATGTGTGCTCACAGAAAATAACAACTTGTCATCGACATGTCACAATAGCAAAATCATGCATCTATCATATATGAGTATTATACCTTTGTGACTTCCACTTTTCTGCAGTCGTATATAGCCCGAAATGCTTTCACATAGAACTCTGTGTTGAATCTTTGATACAAGCGATCCTATAACTTAGAGCGAGATAGAGAGAATAAAGAAAACATGAAATATATTTCAATCAGCTTAGAGTTTACATAGAGAAGAGCATCGGCATATTTGACATGTATGCAGATTTGACATGTATGTTTACATAGAGAAGAGCATCGGCATTATTATCTCCATGTATGTTGCTAAGAAATCCTACAAGAGAACAGTATGGAGAGCCACACCGCTATCATGCTCATACACTTCTTTATATAGAAGTTTGAAGACCCGTAATGATTTCCTTAGATTTAGGAGGAGTTAAATGCGTATATGCAATTTGTTAGATCATTCCTTAAGTCAAGGAGAAAATCAAGGGGCAAGTTGATTTCTAGTGCATTACTTTTTTATCCTTGACAGAAGAATTTATTCATATTCTTGCTAAGTAAGATAGGGTTCCTATGAGCATACTTTTATCTTGAACATTCCAATGAAAGCAAGCAAGGCTAGAGATATGAGAGGCTCCTCCAAGTTATGTCTTAATGCTTCATTGAAGCTTGCCACGTTTCAACATTTCTCACCATCAATGTGACTAATTGATCAAATTTTGGTAGGGAATTCCTCACATAAAATGATTTGGAAACTGCTTTCCACCTTTTATCCTCTCTCAAGACATTAAGAGTGTGCACAACAGGATCGTCATCTCTGATTGGGCTCCCAATTGAGCCTAGGACATCTGCAAGGTCCTTAACCTTCAAAATGTACTCATTTATGTTAGTACTTGGTGCTTTTGTAAGATTACTTAGTTCATTCTTGAGTTGAATCTTCCTTGCCTTGGTTGTTGAAGATTACAATCTTTCCAAGGTCTCCCAAGCCTTCTTGGATATGTCTAGGTCTTGTATATGATGTATCATGCTATTGCTTATGTGTTGGGATAGAACAAATATGATTCTCCTATCCTTTTATATCCATTCATTAAGTGTCTTGACCTGCCCTTGAAGTGGTGGATCACGTATATGAGGCATTGGTTCTATGCCACTCACTAATCCCCACAATTCTTTGCCCATAAGGTAGCTGCTAACTCTAAATTTCCATGTGTGTGTATGATTCTCTATTTGCGCATCATAATCAGCCATACGGAGCTCTAAGATGCTCCTCTAGCTTCTCCTCAAGTGTTTCTATGCTTTAAAAGGTATGGATTTTACCTTTTGATAGCTTCTCCCTTGCTAACCTTCTTTCGACTAGTTGAGATCTCAATCGATGGAGAATCCTTTTGATGTCTTCTTGCTTTGATAATTCCTCTTTGTGCTTCCACAAGTTGTCTTGATCCCTTCAAGTCTTCAATATGATGTCCAATAATGTCTCCGAACCTCCAAAATGATTTGATACCACTGATGGGGGATGATTCAAGAGCTCAATGCACCAATGGAAGATGGCTACCCTCCACTAGGCCCACAAGCAGTTATATGCTCACTATTTTGAACTTTTCTTTGCACCTCTATAGAGGCTCAAAATGAACCTTTGCGAGCTTTTATTAAAATTTACAAGCTACCCAAAAAGCTTAAATTTTTGTCAAGTCAATGGCATTCTTTCTCTTTCACAGCTACCATAGAAGCAAAGGAGGAAATGAGGAGCTCAAGGAGAAGTCTCACATTGTGAACCCCAAGGAAACATGTAGAGAGTATGTGGGTGAGCTCTAAATTATTGAGGATTTTTTTGTCTTTTCTTGGAGGTAATGAAGAAATCATGGAAGATGTGGAAGCTACAAATGCTTCACATGAGGAAGAACTCATGAAAGATTTCATGTATGATTAGACCGTTGTTGATTTTGCAGGTGTACAAGCATATTACAACCATAGGCAAGGTTGAAGATGATCCACAGACAAAGGAGGTGTTGGAGTTAAACGTCTGCAGAAGCACGCAAATAACACAAGGAAGAAGAAGAAGCTTCGAGCACAACACATAATACTGAATGTATTACTAGAGAATGTACAAAGATAAGTAGCATGTTAGGACAATAGGCATATATACAAGCTGGGGGAAAAAAGCCTCCTAAAGAGGGAAAAAAGTGCCCCGGCGGTCCTAGAGTGTTCACACACATCACTACCTAAATATATCAACAAATCCCCCCTAGTGATGCGGTGAACAAGGAGCTGGCACTCATGTATAAGGAAGTGCCAAGCTATGTAAAAATCACTCCACAAAAGGAAGTAAGCCCAAAGCTTTGCAAAAAGCTTCAAACGTCTCCCTAGGCAGAGCCTTCGTGAAAAGGTCTGCACGTTCTTGTTGGGAGAAATGGTTGGATGCACTCAGAAGATTGAGTAGATGCTGCTAATCTTGCTTTGCACCAGCCCTCTTTGACTCCAGATATGCTTAGTAGACTCCTTGAGCTTCCAAATGATACCAAAATATGCTATATGTACTTTGGAAAAGGTTTGAGTAATGACTTGATCAAAACAGATAAGTTTGTAAATCACAAAGCTCAAAAACTTTCTATTTTTGTCTTGATACCTGCTCAGTCTTTCACTCAGTATGACCAGTGTAGTTACAATTGGCAAAATTCCTTCTAGAGATATTCTATTAGCTTAGTAAGCTACCATTTGCAAGTGGAATGAGATAAAATGATAGACTATACTCAGAGAAATCACTTTAGCAAAGTTAGGGACACTCCCGACTTTTTAGGAGCTCTGCAAAAAAATACCAGAGAGCAGTTCGATGGCGATTTCTCGAAAATGGCTGAACCAAACTTCTTCAAACTTTGTAGTCTTGTATAATACTTTGTGCTGGTTCCAACAAGCCTTGAATCACTTGATTTGGTTCAGTAGATCCTGAGATATTCCTTGTTGAAGTTGACAGACTTGGAGATGATGACTCAGAGAAAACAGAGATAATGAATGTGTATACTTCTATTGATTGATGTAGTTGTACAATCCCATTAGCATGACAAGCATAGCTAAATGAGGTGTTGTGGTGTAGGCTATGAAGTAGCACTAACACAAACAGAGTTACAATGGTAGAATGCCTCGGGGAGTGAGCTTAATTGGACTAGCTAACCCGCGACTTTTTACATTGACTTTCATAGAAGTTGAGTTGAGATTTGAATTTGAATTCAAATTCAAATCTCCTATAATCACTCCTCTAAAAGTAGGGAGATATTCTCTCCATTTACACCATCCAATTTCCACGACTTAATCAAGTAGGTGTGTGTTCATAAATGACAAGTCACTAAGACTTTTACAATGAAAGTAAAAAGATACTAAATCATAGGTATGGGTTCCTATGCTCTTCCCTTCAAGTGAAGCCTTGATGAGAATTGTCCAAGCTAATCTTCCAAAGTTCCAAGCCAAGTGTGAAGGCTTGAAATGCACCAACAGCTCCCCCTCAAGCCAAGCACTTTGGCTTAAGTCTTCATCTTTAGTCTTCAATCACATCCTGCAATCCAATCATGGATTTGAATCTGCATAACTTGTTTCCATCCAATGCTTTAGTGAGTAAATCTGCACATTGCATATTAGTAGACACATAAGTCAATTGAATGTCTTTGCTTAGCAATTTTTCTCTCACATAGTGGTAATGAACCTCTATGTGTTTTGTCCTAGCATGATATATTGGATTAGCTGCAAGGTGAAGAGAGCTTGTGTTATCTCCAAAGATGATTGGAGGCCTAGTGTATAGGCCTAGCTCTGTATACAAAAGCTTTAACGAGATAGCTTCTTGAGTGGCATTGGCAAGCCCTCTATACTCTGCTTCAGTGGATGACAATGCCACTGTAGGTTGCTTCTTGGCTGACCAAGAAATAGGTTTATCTCCTGCAAAGCAAATGTAACCTGATGTGCTCCTCCTATCATCCTTGCATCCTACCCAATCTGCATCTGAGTATACTTTAATGTCAATATCTGATGTATAAGGAAAGTACAAACCATGTTTTTGAGTTCCCTTCAAATACTTCAAGATTTTCTTTGCTGCCTCTAGGTGAGGTACCCTTGGTTTGTGCATGAATTGGCTTAGCACACTAACTCCATATGCTATGTCAATTCTTGTCAAGGTAGCATAATTCAAACTACCTACCATACTTTGATATCCTGTAATGTCTTGTATTTCATCACCTTCATGAGCACTAAGCTTTAGGTTGACCTCCATTGGAGTAGTTGAGACTTTAGCATCCTTCAAGGCAAACTTCTTGACCATATCCTGTACATACTTCTTTTGAGTGATATATATACCTGAGTTGGTGTAGACTAACTCAAGACCTAAGAAGTACTTCAATAATCCAAGATCATTGATCTTGAATTCCTTCATCATCTGTCCTTTGATGTGTCTAATTCCATTGACATCATTGCCTGTAATGATGATGTCATCAACATAAACACACAAATAGATTACCTCTGTACTACTTCTCTTTATGAACAGAGAAGTATCAGCTTTGCTCATTACAAATCCTTGGTCTTGGAGGTAGGTTGTCAACCTGTATTTCCATCCTCTAGGTGCCTGCTTCAAACCATATAGAGCCTTCTTCAATTTACAAACATAATTTACCTTCTTGGGATCTTCATAGCCAGGTGGTTGTGACATGTATACTTCTTCAAATATCCATCCATTCAAGAAGCATTCTTGACATCTAATTGGTACATGTTCCAATTCTTGGATGCAGCTACACTTACCAATATTCTGATAGTTGGCATCTTAGCCACAGGAGAAAATGTCTCCTCATAATCAATGCCTTGGGTTTGTGCAAAACCCTTGGCAACCAACCTAGCTTTGTACCTGTTTATTGTTCCATCAGAATTCCTCTTTAGCTTGTAGATCCATCTGGATCCTATCACTTTCATAGTGTCCTTCTTGGGTACCAAGTCCCAAGTATCACTCTCCTTGAGAGCTTCCATTTCTTCATCCATAGCTCCTTTCCATTCTGGTTTGGTAATTGCTTCTTCATAGGTACCTGGTTCTTCATTTAACAAATCCTTTGCAAGATATACAGAATGTTTAGTTACAAGTGATGTGTCATACCCATATCTGATAGGCTTCTTACTTTCTCTCTGAGATCTCCTCATAGCTTGAGTTGAGGATTCTGGTATTTCCTCTAGCTTCTTCTTCTTCATCTTTCCTTTGGACTTCCATGCCTTGAATTCCTCAAGGTTAATTGTATCATCATCATCTGAGCTTGAGTCTTCTTTCTGGATTGGTTCCTCCTTGGTAAGCCTTGGAAAATCTTCTTCCATGTCATAAGGTAGACTAACCTTCCTGCATTCATTCTCATACCATGAGTCATTCTCATCAAAGATGACATCTCTGCTTACCTTGAAGCCTTTGTTTGTTGGGTTGTAGAATCTGTATCCCTTTTGGTTCAAATCATAACCAATGAAGATACATTTTTCAGCTTTAGGGTCTAGCTTTCCCCTTACCTGTGAGGGAATATGCACATATGCTACACAACCAAAGATTTTGCAATGATCCAGAGAAGGTCTCTTACCATGCCAAGCTTCATATGGTGTCATACCATCAAGTGATTTGGATGGCAACCTATTTATGAGATAGGTGGCAGTGGATACACCTTCTGCCCAAAGATAATTTGGCAGCTTCTTTTCATTAAGCATAGACCTAGCTGTTTCTACTATGAGTCTATTCCTTCTTTCAGCTACTCCATTTTGTTCAGGTGAATACCTTGTGGTTATCTCCCTTTTGATGCCTCTTTCCTGCAAGAAATCTTCAAACTCATTGGAGAAGTACTCTCCTCCACCATCTGACCTTAGCCTTTTCAAGCTTCTTCCTGTTTGATTTTCAACAAGTGCAAGATACCTCTTGAAACAATTAAACACTTCATCTTTATGTTTCATAAAGTATAAGATAGTCCACCTGCTATAGTCATCAATGAAGGACACATAGTACCTTGAACCTGAAATGGAGGGATCCTTGCTAGGTCCCCAAACATCTGTGTGTACCAAGTCTAGGTAGTCTTTATGCATGAAACCTTTCCTTGAATAGGGCAACCTGTGAGACTTACCAAACTGACAAGCACCACACTTGTAAATCATGTGTTGCTTGGATACATTAGGTATCCCAAGCACACATTGATCCCTGCTCATTTGCTTTAGGGTTCTTTCACCTATGTGACCTAACCTCTTGTGCCATATTTCTAACTCTGAAAGTGTTTGATCCTTGTAATTATATAAAGCAATGTTCTTGGTGTCTTCTAGCTCAAAAGTAAACAATCTACCTGATTTCTCCCCCTTGGCAATTCTTTTGAAACCATGTCTTGGGTCTTCCACATATGCTCCATGTTGAGTGAACCTGACCTGCAAACCTTTCTCCACAATCTAACCAACACTCATTAGATTCTTGGTGATGGTTGGTACATAGAGTACCCTGCTCAATAGGTTCTGGTTACCATCACATGTCTTTACATTTCCAATCTTAACAACAGAATGTTTAGTATCATCACCTGTCTGTACCTGATGTTTGCCCTTGGGTTCTTCCAAATCAGAGAGTAGTGCCACATTGCCAGCTACATGGTTAGAACATCCTGAATCAATATAAAATAAATGATCATCATTTGTACCTGCCTTGGAGGTCATATTCATGATCAATAGGGAGTCATCTTGCCCCTCTGTGTAGTTGTTGTAATCCCTTCTATTTCTGAATCCACCTTGATAATTACCATTGTGGTTGTGGTTGTAATTGTTGTTGTATTGATTGTTGTATCCATTGTAGCCTTGGTGTTGGTTGAACCTGCCTCTCCCTTGAGAGTATCCACCTCTTTGAAAACCTCTTCCTCTCTGATTCTTGTAGTTCTTGTAGCATTCATCTGTGGTATGATTGGACAATCCACAAATGTTGCATGGCGATGAGTTGTAGGGTCTCCCCCTACCTGACTTACCTCCTCTGCCTCTTCTTCTTGAGGGTCTACCTCTCCCTGCATAGTTTGCTTGGGAGGTAGAACCTTCTTCATCAACCTTCTTACTTTTACCTTTATCTTTAACCTTCTTATCAGTATATAGAGCAGAGGGGTTGTTACCTTTTGATTGATCTCCTGCCTTTGTAAACTTTGCTTCATGTGAGAATAGTTGGCCCATGAGTGTTGTGAGATCTGGGGTATGCATGTCCATGTAGAGGTCCATTGCAGTGGTGAAGCTTTCCCACTTATCACCTGCCTTGAGTCCATTTGTTACTTGCCTGACTATTTGCTCCTCTTCAATCTCCTCTCCAATGCTTGCTAATTGGTCTGCCACATCTTTAATCTTGGTCACATACTCTGAGACTGATTGCTTGGGCTGCTTCCTAAGGGTTGTGAATTCAATCCACAGTTGATTCTTCCTGGCCCTTGTGTTGGAAGAGAAATATGTTGACAGAGTTTCCCAAGTCTCTTGGGAAGTCTTACAGTTCCTTATATGAGGTAAAAGGAAATCAGATATAGAGTTAAGAAGGTAAGACCTTGCCAAATCATCTTTTGCACACCATTGGTTGAGCCTCTCTTGTTCATCCTTGGTGGGTAGTCCTCTAGCTTTGAATGAGGGCAATTCCTCATCTCCTGATATGTATCCAATTAAGCTTCTTCCTTGTAGATAGGTCTTCATCCTTAGAGACCAAGCTTGGTAATTGTTCCTGTCCAATTTGTCAATGAATGAAGGAAAACCATCTCCCATGTTTACCTTATATGCTCTGATACCACTATTGGGAGAAATGGTTGGATGCACTAAGAAGATTGAGTAGATGCTGCTAATCCTGCTTTGCACCAGCCCTCTTTGACTCCAGATATGCTTAGTAGACTCCTTGAGCTTCCAAATGATACCAAAATATGCTATATGTACTTTGGAAAAGGTTTGAGTAATGACTTGATCAAAACAGATAAGTTTGTAAATCACAAAGCTCAAAAACTTTCTATTTTTGTCTTGAAACCTGCTCAGTCTTTCACTCAGTATGACCAGTGTAGTTACAATTGGCAAAATTCCTTCTAGATATATTCTATTAGCTTAGTAAGCTACCATTTGCAAGTGGAATGAGATAAAATGATAGACTATACTCAGAGAAATCACTTTAGCAAAGTTAGGGACACTCCCGACTTTTTAGGAGCTCTGCAAAAAAATACCAGAGAGCAGTTCGATGGCGATTTCTCGAAAATGGCTGAACCAAACTTCTTCAAACTTTGTAGTCTTGTAGAATACTTTGTGCGGGTTCCAACAAGCCTTGAATCACGTGATTTGGTTCAGTAGATCCTGAGATATGCCTTGTTGAAGTTGACAGACTTGGAGATGATGACTCAGAGAAAACAGAGATAATGAATGTGTATACTTCTATTGATTGATGTAGTTGTACAATCCCATTAGCATGACAAGCATAGC
Source organism: Ceratopteris richardii (assembly GCA_020310875.1). Taxonomy (NCBI): domain Eukaryota; kingdom Viridiplantae; phylum Streptophyta; class Polypodiopsida; order Polypodiales; family Pteridaceae; genus Ceratopteris; species Ceratopteris richardii. The sequence goes on along the minus strand of MU260922.1, from coordinate 71,147 downwards.
TAAATGAGGTGTTGTGGTGTAGGCTATGAAGTAGCACTAACACACACAGAGTTACAATGGTAGAATGCCTCGGGGAGTGAGCTTAATTGGACTAGCTAACCCGCGACTTTTTACATTGACTTTTATAGAAGTTGAGTTGAGATTTGAATTTGAATTCAAATTCAAATCTCCTATAATCACTCCTCTAAAAGTAGGGAGATATTCTCTCCATTTACACCATCCAATTTCCACGACTTAATCAAGTAGGTGTGTGTTCATAAATGACAAGTCACTAAGACTTTTACAATGAAAGTAAAAAGATACTAAATCATAGGTATGGGTTCCTATGCTCTTCCCTTCAAGTGAAGCCTTGATGAGAATTATCCAAGCTAATCTTCCAAAGTTCCAAGCCAAGTGTGAAGGCTTGAAATGCACCAACAGTTCTTGTGTGTGGGCACATATGTCAAGTTGATCTCCCCAGCAGAGAACCTCTCCCTGACATAATGATAATGCATCTCAATGTGCTTAGTGCGAGCATGGAACATAGGGTTCCTCGCAACTGCCAATGCACTCTGACTGTTAGTGAAGATGGTGGTGGCAGAAGACTGACCAACACCCAAATTAGCCATAAGGCATCTAAGCCACACACACTCAACAATCATTGTGAAAGCTGCCCTATACTCAGCCTCACAATTGGAAGTGGCCACAGTAGGTTGCTTCTTGCTCAACCAAGATATACATGAGCTACTAAGCATGAAGCAAAAGCCACTAGTGGACACATGAGTATCATAGCAACCGGCCCAATCAGAGTCAGAAAAAGCATGCAAATCTGACGGTAGTGATCCCCCTTGGGATAAAACAACCCAAGTATCCGAGTACAAGTAGCGAAAGATGCGCTTAACCGCCTGCCAATGCTTGACTCCTAGGCAATGCATAAACCTGCTCATCTACGAGACATCAAACTGAATATCTGGCCGAGTAATGCATAAGTAAATTAGGCACCCTGTAGCCTACTGATAGAGAACAAGATCAAATGCATCTCCAGCATCATGAAGACTCAATCGTAAACTTGTCTCCATAGGAGTGGCAATAGGTTTACAGTCTTCAAGGCCAAAACACTCCAATAATGTGTCAATATATTTTGTTTGACACAAAGCCATTCCACCATCAACGTGCATAAACTGAATGCCCAAATAATGATGCAAATGCCCCAAATCAGACATCTCGAATGAGGCATGCAAATCAGCCTTAAAATCAACAATATGCCTCTCATGACGACGAGTGAGCAGCATGTCATCAACATAAACCATAATGATCAGAAGTACATCATTAGCATGCTTAACATATAAGGTGCTTTCAGTTGGACTATTCTCAAAACCATGTGCAATCAGATAGGCATGTATCTTTTAATACCAAGCACATGGTGCTTGCTTTAAACCATATAATGCCTTCTTTAACTTGCACACCTGGTTTTCATGCCCTTTCTACACAAATCCACGAGGCTGAAAAACATACACTTCTTCATGCAAGTCACCATTTAGAAATCTTGTTTTAATGTCCAACTAATGTACATTCCAACCATGATGAGCTGCAAGTGCACATATGCTATGAACAGTAGTCATTGGGCAAGTACAAGCAAAGGTTTCATCAAAATCAATGCCTCTTTCCTATGCATAACCCTTTGCAACAAGCCTAGCCTTATACCTGTCAATTGTAACATCAGGTTTATGATTCAGCTTGTATAACCTCTTAGTGCCAATGGCCTTCTTGCTAGGAGGCAAGTCACATAAAGACCAAGTACCATTCTTCATTATTCAATCATATTCAGATTGCATAGCAGCCATCCAATTTTCTGAATTTTGTGCTTCATCAAATGAAACAGGCTCATTCTCATCAGAGAGACTAGATGCAGCCATAACATAGCAATCTGATGCAAAAGACGCACTATGAGAGCCTGATCGAGTACGATATGACAGGGGTGCATCTAATTTGCTGTCACACAAGGTCTACACCAACCATTTTGGCATAGTTCTTGTCTACTCAATATAAGCTCTCTCATCAATAAGTGCATCATGTAAATCTGCACCAGAAATGGAATGATCTGCATCATCACATGAAATCTACAAAGGTTGAGAAGTTGCCTCATTAACACTATCACTAGACTATCCACCTATAAAAAGAGGCAGCAAAGTATCATACATGTCTTTGGAGCTTACAGATGTCTCCTTAGTACATGAAAGCAATGGCTGAATAACATCTTCCACAAAAACATCACGGCTAACCAGAATGCATTTAGTATGTGGATGATACAGACGATAGGCTTTACTTGCAGAACTGTACCCAACAAGAATACATTTTACTGCTTTATCATCCAATTTTCTACGATGTTGTTCAGGAACTAATGCATATGCCAAACAACCAAAAACACGCGGATAAGCAACAGATGTCTTGCGGCCATGCCAAGCCTCGTATGGAGTGATAGACTGTAGCGCTTTAGTGGGACACTTAATAAGTACATATGCTGCACACATGATAGCCTCAAGCTAGAAACTATGTGGTAAAGCTTGACTCTTGACCATACACCTCGCCATCTCCATGAGTGACATGTTCTTTCTTTCAGAAACTCCATTTTGTTGAGGTGTATACAACACTCTACACTGGTGTTTTATCCCACATTCAGCCAAAAATGCATTAAAATCAGAAGAAATGTATTCCCCCCCTCGATCAGAATGGAGGGTGCCCATTTTACATGCTGACAGATTTTCAGCCAAAACCAAAATTTTTTTAAAGCACATGAACACTTCGGACTTTGCCTTCAATGGATATACCCATGCATGCCTGGAAAAATCATCGATGAAAGTCACGAAGTAAAGATAATTCCCAAAAGAAGGTGTCTGCATAGGACCATAGACATCACTATGTAGAAGCTGCAATTTCTGAGTAGCATGAACTGAACCATCTTTTTGAAAGGTCGAACACTGCATTTTGCCCAAAATACAACCTTCACAAACATGTTTTCCAAGTGCCTCAAGTTTGGGCAAAGAGGACACCATTTTAGATTTCTACAGGCAGAGCAAACTAGCAACATTCACATGACCACAATGTGGTAAGTGTATCCCAAGCATCCTTAGCTGTTCTGCAAGAGCGAATGTGAGGAATAATGGCACGTTTGATAGTCAAAGCTATCAATGCATGTGCCTGGGCATCTCTGCCATCCCAACAAATTTGCTCTACAGTAGGTGCAGCAAAAACCACAACACAAACAGGAATATGCAGAATATCATCATCTTTGACACCTTCTCCATCAGCTTCACTACCTTCAGTTGTAACAATTGTAGGTGTGATAGGATGTTTTTCAACACCCTACACAATGTTCCACAGTCCTTTTGCAACCAATACATGTTGCATCATATAAGCCCATAACAGGTAGTTGGTACCATCCAACTTATCCTCAACAACCAACATACGGAATTCATCACTGCTTTCAGCCATGGCCGGTGAGTAAAATACCTTGATGCAGAAAATTGAGTGTATCTCAAAAAGTTGAACTAAACTGCCGAGACGAATTCTGCTAGACCTAGTATATACCTTTGGCACAAAAAGATGAAATAGCCTGCACAAGCACTACGATAGTGCATTCAAAGGCCGAAATGAGCTCAGATCGTGATTTCGGCACACACAGAAAAGCTATTTTGATCTCGGAAACACGTGGAGTATGCTCACCAAAATTCATGCAATTCTGAGACTACCACCAGAGACGTGTCGACTACGGCCTAGATGAAATGGTGACCTACTCTAATACCAATTGTTGGAGTTAGACATCTACGGAAGCATGTCTGTATTACTAGAGAATGTACAAAGATAAGTAACCCATTAGGGCAATAGGTGTATATACAAGCCGGGGGAAAAAACCTCCTAAAGAGGGAAAAAAGTGCCCTGGCAGTCCTAGATTGTTCACACACATCACTATCTAAATATATCAACAGGAGGATCAAAGTGAAGCACAAAAACTTACAAGACATGGAGACATGAAGGTAAACAAAGAGAGATATTTACAAATAGATGACAACACGGAAGAGACTGAAGCAAAAAAGATCTATACAACCAAGGTGATCTCTTTTCTTTTTTATAAGTTTGTATGAAGCATGGTTTATGATAGGAATTCATAAAAGAGATTTTGATAAGAGCTTAAGAAGTAAAGATGAGGTTCGAAAGAAGCCAAAGACGATTGCAATCAAACAACTGAGATTACCAACCTATCAAAGAAATATATGTGAGGGAAATAGAAGTAAAATTTGAAGAGGAAAAGATTTGGAGATTAACATGGACTCTTAATTGTAGCATGAGGTGGAGTGCTGAAATTTATGGAACTTGTTCAAGCTCCAATTTTTAGGCTTGACACATACTCACCTCTCATCATTTAGCTTTTCATTATTTATGTGTTTATATCAAGTTTTGTAAGCTCAATGGAAGGCTAGGTCTTGAAGAAATAGACATCACACTCATAACCTTGAAGGAGAGAGTTGAAGTAAAGGGTCAAAGTTATTTATGGTTTGGATAAAAGACATAGTATGATTTAATATCTGATGTACATGAAAAAGATGCAACCTTATCCATATGGAGTAATTTGGAGCACCAAAATTCATCCAAGAAAATGGAATGACAAGGGACAAGAAGTGAAAGGTCAAGATGAGAGAGAAGATGCAAGGGTAGGTGAAGAGACATAAGATCCCATGCACATATTTCTATATATAGAAGTCTCTTGGACGTGAAAATTTGTGGAGATGACAAGGAGATGCTTTAGAAGCATATGCTAGTCATTCTCTTACCATAGCATATCATATTTTCCCCAAATAGTGTGCCTCAAGGCACATAGGTATTCCAGACAAATACCTTTATATAGACAATCACCATGTGAAGGTCTTTTCTCTCTATGTTTATATTTCTTTAATGCATATGATATCTTGTTGGAAATCTCATCTCTTTTAATTTCTTTATCTAACAATATCTACTAGATTTGTCTCCAATAATTACCAAGATCAATTCTTTTGAACCTCAATTTTTTGTTTAACCTAAGTTGAAAAATATTTTGTATTTAGGAAACTGTTTGCCTGGTCATATGAACTTTAAATGGAGTTATCTTTAGCTTGTTATAACTCTAATAGTTTCTATTGAGTGTGAAATAATCTCAAAGTCATTGCATCTCTAACCTGTGACTTAATCATGTTTTAGTATCCAAGTGTCTAACACGACAATTCTAGAAGAGGTTCAATAACGTCCATTGTGCATAATATTGGAGTAAGCTTTCTCCACACGATTGGTCTTCTTGCAATAGAACAAAGCCTTACTCCTCAAATGTCAAGGCATTTGGATTGCCTTTGATCATCAAACAAAGAGTAGAAGCAAAACTCTAGCATCAATCGGGAAGACCATTGAGAACAGTCTGCACAAGTGAACTGTCAGGCAAGACTTCATCAACAGAAATCAACTATTCTTTCAAATCTTTGATCTTTGTCAAAAAACTTTCCATGGAATCACCTTCATTCATGTGCTCACTCTCCAACTGTTTTTTGGAGGTAAGCAACACGAGCATCATTCCTTCATAGTAAAAAGTGCTATGTGTATCCCTAGCATCCTTAGTTGTTCTGCAAGAGCGAATATGAGGAATAATGGCATGTTTGATAGACAAGACTACCAATGCATGTGCTTGTGCATCTCTTGCTGATATATTTAGGTAGAGATGTGTGTGAATACTCTAGGACTACTAGGGCTCTTTTTTCCCTCTTTAGTAGGTTTTTTCCCCCAGGTTGTATATATGCATATTGCCCTAACGGGTTACTTAACTTTGTACATTCTAGTGGTGATACATTCAGTATTGTGTGTTGTGCTCCAAGCTTCTTCTTATTCCGTGTGCTATTTGCATGCTTCTAGAGACCTTGAACTCCAAGCATTAGCAAGCGGTTAAGCACAACTTTCACTACTTGAGTGGTACCCCACTACTTGGATTGTTTTATCCGAAGGGGGGATCACTACCACCAGATTTACATGCTTTTTCTGACTCTAATTGGGCTAGTTGCTATGAAACGTCTGTGTCCACTAGTGGCTTTTGCTTCATGCTTGGTAGCTCATGTATATCTTGGTTGAGCAAGAAGCAGCCTACTATGGTCACCTCTAGTCGTGAGGCTGAGTATAGGGCAGCTTTCACAATGGCTCTTGATGTTGGTGCAGGGCAATCAACAATTGAAGCTTTAATGAAGATTTGGCAGCTAAAAGATTGAAGGAAAGTTCAAATTATGAAGCATGTAGGAAGTGCATATTCAGAGGATGAAGATGAGTACACATATGTACATTAATTCGGAGATAGTTCACTTATACTTTTGTATAGTTATGATATTGTAAATATTTGCTTGTATATACAAGGAAAAAGTTGGGGCAAATATGAGAGAGCATGAGAATAGAGTAATCAGTAGTTGTATGAGTCATCAAAGAAGACAAAAGGAGTATTATTCGAAGTAGAGGTACATCTATTACTCATAAAGGTTGAAGAATTTAATATACAGGTGAAGAAAGGATGGGAGATTCTCTTCAAATAGAGAAGTTGGATAGAGAGAACTATCCAGCATGGTCAATGAGGATGGAAGCTCATCTTATGAGCAAAGACTTGATAAGTTACATCACAGGTGAAGAAGAAAAGCCTCAGTTCAGAGATCCTAGTGTTCCAACTAGGGAGGAATTATCAGATTTGAAGAATTGGATGAAGAGAGATGCTCAAGCTAGGAGCATTATCTATATGGTAGTCAATGACTACTTGCTACCTCACATTAGAGGTCTTGAAAGTGCAAGTGATATATGGAATGCTTTAGAGGAGCATTTTCAAAACACCACAAAGTCAAGGAAGGCATCTTTGTGGGCAGAATTTACCACTTTCAAGAAGAAGGCTTCTCAATCCATCTCAAACTATGTAACAAGGATGAAGGACATTGCAGATGCATTAGGAGCAGTTGATGAAGACATTGAGGATGATAAATTGGTAAGGAAAATCCTCACAGGTTTGAGAGGTGATGACAAATGGAAGCCATTCATTTTCTCAACTGAATTATCACTTGATCATTTTACTCCTGACTTAAATCAGTTGCTAGGACATATGTTAACCTTTGAGCAGGATGTCAAAGGTGAAGGTGACAAGAGTACAGGTCATGCAATGTATTCAAAGGATAAGAAGAAAAATAGCAAAGGGAAGCAACAAGCAAATGAAGATGAAGGCACAACTAGTCAAGCCAACTTCCTAAGAGGAAGAGGAGGTGGCAAAGGAAGAGGAAGAGGCAGGAGTAATAAAGATGGAGTCAAAGCTTGCTGGATTTGTGGTAAGACAAATCATTTAGCTAATGATTGTTGGCATAATAATCAGAGTAGTGGTGGATATAATCAGAACTTTAATTCAAGAGGAAGAGGTGGTAGAAATCAAAGAGGTAATTTCAAAGGTAGAGGTAGTAGAGGTTACTTTGGAAGAAATGCAGGTAGAGGATTCCAAAGTCAACAATACAACAATACCTACTACAATGATGCTTCAGATCAGAAGGAGGATTCAACATTGATAATGAATGCAACTTGTGAAAGGCAAAGTGAAGACCAAAGAGTCTTCTACATTGACTCAGGGTGTAGCAATCACCTAAGTGGCAACATAGCTTTGATGACTGATTTGGAAAATAAGGTAACTAATCATGTAGTTCAAACAGGTGACAATACAAAGCACAATGTGAAGTCAATTGGATCAGTGAAGGCCAAGGATGGTAGCACTCTCTTGAGTAAGGTCTTGTATGTTCCTACAATTCCTAAGAATATGATAAGTGTAGGACAAATTGTTGAAAAGGGTTATGAAGTTAGATTCACTAATGAAGGAGTGTTTGTGGAAGACCCTAGCAATGGGTATAAACAGATTGTTTCAGGAAAAAAAGAAGGAAGATTGTTCACATTGAAGGTCCAAGGTAATGTTGGTCATGCCTTGTTCACCTATGGAGGAAATAAGATCTCTGAGTTAGATCTTTGGCACAAAAGGCTTGGACATTTCAATGAAAGAGGTATCAAAGATATGATTAACAATGGTTCAGTGCTTGGATTGCCTAATGTTGCAGGTCAACATATGACATACAGATGTGAGGCATGTCAGTTAGGTAAGGCTCATAAGAAATCTTATTCCAAGCATGGTTTTATGTATTCAGAAAAGCTTGAATTGGTACACACAGATGTGTGGGGGCCATCAAAGGATTTCAGTATCAATGGTTCAAGGTATTATGTGATTTATGTTGATGATGCTACCAGATGGATCACTATTTATGTGATCAAAAATAAGTCAGAGGTATTCAATACATTCAAACATTATCATGTGTATGCAGAGAGAATTACAAGTCATAAGTTGAAAAGACTAAGGTCAAATGGAGGGGGAGAGTATTTCTCTGATGAGTTTAGTGATTACTTGTGGAGTGCAGGTATAAAAAGAGAGGTTACTTGCAGGTACTCTCCTCAACAAAATGGTGTAGCTGAAAGGAGGAATAGAACTCTTGTTGAGTTTGCAAGATCAATGATGAAGGAGAAAAATTGCCCAAATTACTTGTGGGTTGAGGCTTTAAACACAGCTACTTATTTGGTTAATAGGTTACCATGTAAAGCTTTGCAGGGTATGACACCATATGAGGCATGGTGGGGTAAGAGACCTACATTAGATCATTGCAAAGTATTTGGATGTTTGGCATATGCATATGTGCCATCACAATAAAGGCACAAATTGGAACCTAAAGCTGAAAAGTATGTATTTATTGGTTATGATGATAAGTAGATGGGATACAGGTTGTGAAGTCCATCCACAAAACAATTTCTTGTATCTAAGGATGTTACATTTGATGAGCAAGGTACTTGGTATGCAGGTACAATCAATATTAATGCAGGTGATGAAGAAGTTGTGAATCAAAAGAAAGGTAAATCAAAGGTTCAGATATTTGATGAAGAGGAGAACAATGAAGTGCTGGTTGAAGTTGAAGAAATGCCAAGATTTGATCCTGAGTGTGATGAACCAAAAACCTCAAGGAGTGGAGAACTTAGAAGGTCATCAAGACACAAGTGGCAACCTACAAGGTATAGCTATGATACTTCTTTTTTGGCTACCAAAGATTATGCTTATATGATAAAGGCAGATGAAGACCCTTCTACATATGAAGAGGCAAAAGGTAAGGAAAATTGGGAGAAAGCTATGCAGGGAGAGTATGATGCATTGATGGAGAATCAGACATGGGAGTTGGTTCCTAAACCAAATAGCCAGAAGATCATTGGATGCAAATAGGTCTACAAGACAAAGAGGTTTGCAGATGGAAGTGTGTCTAGGTACAAAGCTAGACTTGTTGTGAAAGGGTTTGCTCAAACATATGGTATTGATTATGATGAGACCTATAGTCATGTGGCAAAGATGACAACCATCAGGACACTCATAGCCATTACTGCATGTAAAGGTTGGAAATTATGTCAATTAGATGTGAAGAATGCTTTTTTAAATGGTTATATTTTAGATGATGTTTTCATGGAGCAACCACAAGGATTCAGAGATGGAAGGTATCTAGATCATGTGTGCAAGCTCAAGAGAGCTTTGTATGGTTTGAAGCAGGCCCCAAGGGCATGGAATTATAGACTTGTGAAGTTCTTGAATGAACTTGGATTCCAAGTATCTAAAGCAGATAGTAGCTTGCTTGTTAAAGCAAGTGATGATGGGTTCATATATATGTGCATATATGTTGATGATATAATTCTTACAGGTATAGATGAGAAAGGCATTCAAAGCCTAAAGAAGCAAATGGAGAAAGAGTTCAAAATCAGTGATTTGGGAGACTTTTCATATTTCTTGGGCATGGAGATTTCATACACTCAACATGGAGTGTATGTGACTCAAGAAAGGTATTTGGGAAACTTGTTAATCAAGTTTAAGATGAATGATTGCAGGGTAGCACCTACTCCAATGGAGGTGAATCACAAATTGAGCAGATATGGAGGAGAAGAGTTCAAGGACATGAAGTTATACCAAAGTTTGGTTGGTAGTTTGATTTATGCTACTTTAACTAGGCCTGACTTATCATATGCAGTGGGAATATTGTCCCAATTCATGCATTGTCCTAGGAAAGAACATTGGATTGCAGGTCAAAGAGTGTTGAGGTACATTAAGGGTACACTCAAAGAGGGTTTGTATTATGGTTTTACATCAGATATAACATCAAGATATATAGTGATACAGATTGGGCAGGTAATCCTAATGATAGGAGATCAACATATGGATACTTGTGTTATGTGGGAGATAAGTTAATTTCTTGGTGTTCAAAGAAGCAACATACAGTTGCTTTGTCACCTACAGAGGCTGAGTACAAAGGAATGGTTGAAGCTGCAAAGGAAGTGATATGGCTTAAGACTCTCATGAAGAGTTTTGACATCATTCAGAGTGCTCCTACTATTCATGGGGATAACATGAGTTCATTGTATTTAGCTGCTAATCCTGTTTTTCATGCCAGGACCAAACACATTGAGATTAAGTATCACTTTCTAAGAGAGAAGGTGATGGATAAAGAGATTGAAGTCATACATACTTCAACAAAAGATCAGATAGCTGATATGCTAACCAAAGGCTTGGATGGAACAAAGCTATAGAGATTCAAAGACATGGCAGGTATAAAGAAGATAGAGAAAACCTTAATTGATGATTGAGGGGGAGCTGTTGGTGCAGGGCAATGAACAATTGAAGCTCTAATGAAGATTTGGAAGCTAAAAGATTGAAGGAAAGTTCAAATTATGAAGCATGACACAATTGATAAGGTAATGAGAGAGATATGTGCAGCAGACTTTCTGTGTAGTCATCTCCTTCACAGATTTTTCAAAATCTTTACAATTGATCATTGATCCTCTAAATTTGGAGAAGGTTTGAGTTATTCTTGTTATAGAGGTGCTCTAATTACAAGAGTAACTTGTTCTTTTGGAGATTAACACTCTCCATCAGTTGAGTGTGTGTGGCTCAAATGCCTTATGGCTAATTGTTAGTCAATCTTTTGCCACCACCATCTTCATTGATAGTTAGAGCGCATTGGTAGTTGAAACCATGTGTTCCATGCTCGCACTAAGCACTTTGAGGTGCATTATCATTATGTCAAGGAGAGGTTCTCTGCTTGAGAGATTAGCTTGGCATATGTGCCCATGCTGGAGAACATTGTAGACCTTTTCATGAAGGCTCTACCTAGGGAGAAGTTTGAAGCTTTCCGCAACGATTTGGGCTTAATTCGTTTTGTGGATTGATTCCACATAGCTTCACACTTCCTTATACATGATTGCGAGCTCCTTGTTCACTACATCACTCCCAAGGGGGATTTGTTGATATATTTAGGTAGTGATGTGTGTGAGCACAATAAGACCCGTGGGGCACTTTTTTTGCTCTTTAGGATTTTTTTTTCCCTGCTTGTATATATGCCTATTGCCCCAATGGGTTACTTAACTTTGTACATTCTAGTGGTAATACTTTCAATATTGGTTGTTGTGCTCCAAGGTTCTTCTTCTTCCTTGTGTTGTTCGTGTGCTTCTATAGACCTTGAACTTCAACATCTCTGCCATCCTAATGAATTTGCTCTGCAGTAGGTGCAGCAAGAACCACAACACATATACCAACATGAAGAATATCATCATCTCCAATGCCATTTGCATCACCTTCAACAACTATGTTTGCAGGTGTAATAGGATGTTTTTTAACACCGTGCATAATATTCCATAGTCTTTTTGCAACCAATACATGATGCATAATATAAGCCCAATATGGACAATTGGTACCATCCAACTTATCCTCAAGATTCAACATACAGTATACATCAGTGCTTTTAGCCATGGCCACTGACTAAGATATCTTGATGTAGAAAATTGATAGTATCTCAAAAAGTTGAACAAAACTATTGTGTCGACTTCTACTAAACCTATAGCAGACGTCAAGATCCTTATACTTGCAAACCAAAACTTGTATATATCTTTGGCAGAAAAAGACAAAATAGCTTGCAGAAGCACTATGATAGTGCATTTGGAGACAGAAACGAGCTCAGATCATGATTTTGGCACCACAAAGCGAAGCGATTTTGATCTCCTAATCACATGAGTATGCTCACAAAATTTCATGTGATTCTGATAATGTTATTGGATGGGTGTGGAAAATGCTCTAGGTGAAGCGACGACCTCATCTGATACCGATTGTTGTGGTTTGAGGTTTGTGGAAGCATGCCAACAACACAAGGAGGGAGAAGAAGCTTGGAGCACAACACACAATACTGAATGTATTACCACTAGAATGTACAAAGATAAGAAACCCATTAGCACAATAGGCATACATACCAGCCGAGGGAAAAAATCTCCTATTGAGGGGAAAAAGTGACCTGAGGGTCCTAGTGTGTTCACACACATCACTACCTAAATGTATCAATAAGAAGAAAGAATCTTATAGGCAGCGAAGCCTTACAAATATGCAAACACAAGATGCAAAATGATTTTCATCATTAGAAAAAGACAGAAAGAAGAATTAAAATATTCAAAATCAGGGAACGTGATCTCACTTTAGAAGCTTTTGAATTCGGTACTAGCTTCTATGGATAGAAAATATCACAGCATTTGTTGAAATTAAAGAACATCCACTCTTCTATGGACTTCATATTTTACTTATTCTCAATAAATCTTCAATGTTTTCAGCATCTAGGAAAGACAACTTGAATAAAAAGATGTATGTTAATCCTCCATTGAGAAAGTAGTGGCTTCAAGAATGCAATGAGCTGTTTATCTGTGGGTCTATGATTGTTTTAGCATGAATTTTGGGTATTTTATGAACAGTGAGATGTTTGTCTCCCACTTAGATCTCTCTCGATCTATTTTTTTAGAGGGTTATGTTTGGGATCTTTCAACAAATCTTTGCACTTGTTAATCGAATTCAAAATTCACATACAAACATCTTGCTTGATGTTGATTCTCTTTGTATTGAAAGTTATAATGCTTGGTTATGAAGTTTGTGTTATTTAGATTTCAGTTGAGCGGTTTGTTTAGATAATAAACATCTATAAGGATCAGCAAAGAATTTGGACTCTCGACAGATGGCAAAATTTTTTATACTTAATGCCAATAGCAAACGTGAAAGAAAAAAGAAAACTCGTTGCAAAATGTTGCAAGCCAATAATACATTTGCTTTTAAAGCTACTTGTGTTACTTGTCATGGAGTTTTATACTTCCAAACCCATAAAAATTTCCAAAGGCTGTAATAAATCTCTACTAAGAGATGTCTCCTAGTTACATCTAGTTACATGTATTATCTCCTCGTGGCACATGAAGAAACTGGTTTTGAAGTTGTAAAAAATGATTGTTTAGTGTAGTACCAAAACTTGCAAAGGAGATTGCTCTTGCCAAATAAACTTCATATTTGTTTATACTATTGTGCATATATATATATATATATATATATATATATATATATATATATATATATATATATATATATATATATATATATATAGAGAGAGAGAGAGAGAGAGAGCTATACTGATATGTGTATATAGTGTTATATATATATATATATATATATATATATATATATATATATATATATATATATATATATATATATATATATATATATATATATATATATATATATATATATATATGTGTGTGTGTGTGTGTATACATACACACACGCACACGCGCGCGCGCACACACACACACACACATATATATATATATATATATATATATATATATATATATATATATATATATATATATATATATATATATATATATATATATGTGTGTGTGTGTGTGCGTGAGTATATATATATATATATATATATATATATATATATATATATATATATATATATATATATATATATATATATATATATATATATAAACACACACATATATATATATATATATATATATATATATATATATATATATATATATATATATATATATATATATATATATACACACACTAATACATAGATACATACAAACATGCATACATACATACGTACATATATACATACAGATACTCCTCTCTCTCTTTCTCTTTGTCTTTCTTTGTCTCTCTCTGTATGTATATATATATATATATATATATATATATATATATATATATATATATATATATAGCAACAATATATATACTATCAATATATATGGACATGTACATGTATGCATTATGTGTGCATAGATGACGTGTCTTTATTGTGCATGTGTTTCTCTCGTATGCTCAGTGAAGATGAAGCAAAGTTTGACCAACAATGGAAGAAGAAGGTAGCAATAATGAAGAGGACTAGAGAGGAAGGATAGTACAAGAAGTGATTTAGGATGGATTATGATATAAAACACTCAAACATTTGTATTTGTTTAAGGGATGTAATTAAGAAATTTCCTAAATTTTTATATATCAAATATACTTTATCAACAAGATTCGCCAACTTTTTTATACTTCAAATTATGGAAGTTATTTTAAAACTTCACCAAAAGATTTATACTTATAAGATGAGATACTTACAGAAATTGATCACCCACATTTATATAGTTTTGAGTGAAGGCGGTGGTCTTATTTTTTACCCTACTTGCCGTGTGACTTACCAAATTGACAAGAACTACATTTATAAATCAAATGTTGTCTAGATATATTTGTTAGACCAAGTACACTCTCACCCCTTGTGATCCATCTGAGAGCTTTTTCAGCTATGTGAGCTAATCTTTTTTGTGAAATCTCCAACTCTGAGACAGTTTGAGTGGTATAGTTGAAAAATGCAATATTCTTAGTGGTTGGGAGTTCAAAGGTGAACAATCTACTTGATTTTCCCCCTCTTGCTATCTTCTTGAATCCCTAATGTGGGTCTTCAACAACTTACTTGTCTCCAAATCTTGGATATGGCCAATCATACAAATGGGTATGTGTGGGGTACGATAAATATCACTCTCTTTTCTTCAACATTCCATTCCCTAAATGCCCTTATCTCCTCTTATGTAGGATGCTAAGAAAGCTCATCGATTGAGTACATTCCACTCACCAATCCCCACAACCCCTTGCCCATGAGCTTGAGATTAGATGTGACCCTCATAGGCTACACAGATAACTTGCACACAAACTTCAATGCCCTCTAATTTCCCATAAACATTTTTTTATAAAACTTTTCATGCATACTAAAAACATGTAATTGTGGATACCATTGATTCCACTCAAAATACTCTTCTGCATACAACGAAGTGATCACACCAAGCCCTCCTAACCCGTTCTCTAGGCATACTCAATAGAGCCCATTTCTTATCCATCTAAACTTTTTTTTTCTTAAGTCCACTCAGAGGAAGAACTAGAAACTTATACCAACTTGATAGAAATACATTATAGATCCAATATAAAAGAAATAAATAAATATGGATTCTTGATGTAGGAAAACGAGTACTAACAAACCAAGGATAGGTAACCTAGTCCCTATTTGCCTCAATTCCAAGACATTTTGAATCAAACTTGAAATGCAAGGAAGCAGAGACCTATATAAGCAATCGACTTGCTTCTTGGACTAATGAAGACCTTTCCATGTGAAAAGTAGGGAGTGAACTCCTAAACGTGACTCAAACAAATATTTTTATTATGTGAAACGTGAATCCCAAAAATTAGGAGGTACTTGATCAATTAATGTCACCTAAATGTGAACTGATGATTGGTAAGAGATTTGAATATTCATCTTGGATGGTGATATTCACTTGGAAGCATGTAGATGAGATACCCGTGGATATCTATAAACACACGATTACATTAATATTTTTTGGTCTGCGCAACAGCATAAAGAAATTATCTACGCGTAAATTTATTTTTTCAACCATCCTTTGTAATTTTCTTATTATACAGCTCTCTATATTATCTCTTCTGCACCAATATTTTAAATTAGTATTTCACTATACATGCTCTCGCCAAGAAGAGGGTGTCGAAAATAATTTGCTTTTTAAGAGCAATCAGAATTCAAGAAAACTCCCATAACTTCATACTCTCGTTAAAACAGAATGATATATCATAGAATTCTTTTTCTGTTCCTTGTCGATTTCATGCGTTTCCGTGAAGCATGGAATTCCATCTTGTATTTTCATTTGTTCTAAATCGTCCTGTAGAAGATGGACCATGTAAGCAATGGCTTCTCACGAAAATGACAAGGTTCTATAAGCCATGGAAATTGAGCGTCCAACAACATAGCTCACGTAACTTAACATATATATGGCCTACTGTTCATAGTTACATATTACATACTGTCCATAGTTATATAGAAAACAAGGAACTCCAAACACATAACTACATTCACTAATTCCTTTTTGCCTAAACCAAGGTAGAACGACACTTTCTACAAGGAGACTAATTTCTTTCTCCTCATATTTAGGCATGTTTCGTACTGTTTATCTCCTCCCACGAATGAAGTACTCTTTCACCTCTCACGCTTTCACCAAGAAGAGCTTTTCACAAAGGCTATGCTTTTGGAGAGTAATTATACTTCTCAGAAATTTCCATATATTTGTACTCGCGTGTTAACAGAATGAGATATCATAGAATTTGGTTTCGACCCTACTGCATGTCATGCGTATTCGTAAAGGATGATCTTCCATCTCATACATCGTCTCATTTGGTCTACAATCCTGATACGGTTGACAGAACTCGCATGCAAATGGCTTTTACTTGGAAATGTCAAGGTTTCAAGAGCTATGGAAATTGGGCTTCCATCTGTTATTTTAGGTTAGGAAACAGGTAGATGCTATTTTATTTTGAATAGACTTCATGGTTATTGAGACACATCTAATCACAATGACCTTGTATTTCCTCTCTTGTTGGAGTCTGTGTCCCAATTGAATTGGTGTGCAAATAGCTCAAAGGGTGCTCCATTATTTAAACAATCTTGAACCCAACGATGAGATCCTTATCTCAAAAGTAGTCTGTAAGAATGCTTCAAGAACATGGCCACATCTGTCCAATAAAAAGAATGAGTAAAATCCAAAATTTCTTTTAAATTACTCATTAAATACATTGTTTTCAAAATACAGATTGTATTCTAGATCCCTAGGGGTGAAATCAATGCTACTGAAACTGATAAATAAGGTGCTTTAACCATCTTTTATTTTATCCAAAAGATCCTCTCAAGTCTCTTCTTCCGCCATGCACATGCATCTCTGGTCAACAGCCTACTTAACAGGTGTCTGCCTAGTTTTAGGCACCACGAATACACCTACAGCATTCAAGCAACGTGAATATAGGCTCTCTAGTTGCAGTAGACAAATCTCTCTCTCTCTCTCTCTCTCTCTCTCTCTAACACACACATACAGCAGAGTTGTGAAAGGATTCGGAAAACCACAAGTGCGAAAGCGAACAGAGCGTTTTCTTGTTCCCCCATATTCCATCGTTGACCATCTTCAGCGAACCTTTGTCTCACACTCTTTACTTGTCTGTGTTTCCGTTCATTCGAAAAGCATTAAGAATTTGGTAATTCTTTATCTTCTTTGATTTAAGAATACCTGCTGCGCTGCTAGTCTATCGCAACTTCTCGCAAGCTTAATATTTCGTGGTCATTATCCAGAAGATGAAGGTCACAAAAATCATATTACAGTGTATCAGTAGAGAGTAATCTTGATGCACGATCACAAGTCAGAAAGGCCCTCTTGACTTGCGGAAGATCAAGGAAGCGGTGGGAGATTAGTCCCAACTGAACTGTTTCGCTCTTCGTCAGCTTCGCGCTAGTGCCTTGAACTGTGTGTCAACATTTAGCATCGAACCAGCTTTTCCACTTTCCTCTATCTGTAGTCATGTGGGCAAGCTTACATAGCACAGAAAAATGGAGGTCCATATGGATTAGTCATAACTTTTTGGTACGGTGCGTCTTGCATGCCTGTGTGTATCTGTGTGTGTGTTTCCGTGCCCGCGCAGAAGCGGAAGCTTTCCTCGAATTGAAACACACATGCAATACACTAGAGCGGAGAGTGGCGCTGGTGCACATGGATCGCGGCCAATGAGTGGACAAATTCTTGTTTCATGCACATAAAGGGAGGTGTTAAAGGACAAGCAACTCCTCAACTTTAATCGTCTTAAAAGGTGCATGGCCTATTTTCAATCCAACACCGTATTCAATAAAAGCACGAAACGATGTTGGCATCTCTAACTTTTACTTTTTCACCTTGCTGAGGTACACGCCTACGGGAAGAAACGCATTAAGTAAAGTTCTCTTAAGCGAAATTCTAGCTGAGGTTCAACTTTTTTTTTTTTTTGAGCACACAAAAACAGTATAATATTGATGCAGGAAAAGAAAATACAAGAGCTACTCCCACAAAATTTCCTGGGAGGAGAACAACACAAGCCTACGGGAAGAAACGCATTAAGTAAAGTTCTCTTAAGCGAAATTCTAGCTGAGGTTCAACTTTTTTTTTTTTTGAGCACACAAAAACAGTATAATATTGATGCAGGAAAAGAAAATACAAGAGCTACTCCCACAAAATTTCCTGGGAGGAGAACAGGAGCAAAGGCAATGGGCCAAGAGAGCCCAAGCCAAAATACAACTTACGTCATACAATTCCTAATATATCAGTTAAAGAAACTGATCATATTGTTTCTGTCCCTAGAGTGAATCTGGAGCAATTTGTTCTTCCATGAACTAAAAGGGTACTTTTTGACAATATACAAGGGATTCTTATCTAGCAATTTCTCATTGAGGGGAATATTGCTGCACATGTAGGCAATTCTTCTAATTCCAACAAGGCAGGAGAAAAGAAAACTTTTTCCATTTCTGTCAAAAAGCTTGCTGTTTCTGTTTTTCCACACGAACCACAGGATATGAGCCCTCACAATCTGCCACAAGGCAATGTCCATCCTGTAAGTTTCTCCAATGAGCAGCTCCTTGAATCCCAGGGAATAGATACCAGCAGTCTGGCAATAGAGTTGTATGATTTTCCAAAAGGCCATACTGTCTTTACACTTAATAAACAAGTGTTCCAAATCTTCAACCTTGCCACAAGCTTTACACAATCCTGCATCAATATTATATTTTCTAGCTCTGCTCCCAGTCCAGACTCCTTTGTGCAGGATCAGCCACAGGAGATAGGAACGTTTGTTAGCCATAGGGTAAGCCCAGATGCTTTGAAATCTGTACCTCCATTGATGATAATTCCAGGACAGGTCCCACTTATTATTCAATCGCCCACATATGCTAAGGATGCTGATGTAGGAAGACTTGTAGCAAGAATACATGTCCTGAGCAACCACAGACAAGGCTATATATTTGTCCCAAAGATTTTCTGCACTCATACTCAGCAGCTGCAACTTCTTTTCTTTGATTATCTGTTTGTAGGCCACAGACAAGTCGTTAGCATTCAAAATGTGACTATCTTCAATCACTTGACCATTCCTCAACAGATCCTCCCATTTATTGAAACCATAATTTTTACATTTATGCCACCTTATAGGAAGGGAGGCATCCCTATAATTAGTAAACCAACCAACCCATAAAGAATCCTGTAATAAAAAAGAGTAATTCTTGGCAAACCAGATTGGTAGCTTGTATCCTTCCTTGATAGACATCCAAGCCCTCCAGAAGTTACAAACCAACTGACTCCCTTTGGGGATGAAAATGCCAGGGGAAGACACAATATCCCAAAGAGAAAAGTTACACCAGCTCTTATTGCTACTCAAGCAAAATAATTTGATATTTCTTTTAATCAAGCAGGCCCCAAAGTCAGTAGACGAGACAGCCCTTAGAATCCATTTTGCAGCCATTTGAGTAGCCATCCTTGAGGGGCAAAAAAGGCCAAGGCCACCCTCAGACTTCTTCATACAGCAAATCTTCCAAGCGACTTTAGGAATTTTGGAGCTACCCCATAAGAACCTCCTGGACAGGGCAATGATTTGGGCCAGTTGCTTCTTGGTAGGCTACCAACAAGCAAGGAAATAAGTTAGACCAGGGAGAATATAATGTTTCAACACAAAAACTCTTTGGCAGATGTTGGCCTGCATATCCATCCATTTTAAAATCTTCAATCTAAATTTATCCATGACCCAGTCCCATCTCTGCTGAAAAGTAATTTCAAATCCCATAGGGATACCCAATAATCTGAAAACAGTACCTTTTTTAATGATGTCGCACCCTGCCATAAGCACACAGTCAGGAACAGAGTCATTAGAAGCAAAAAAACCAGTTTTGTGATGATTAACAACAGAACCACTTGTCAGACAAAAGGTTTTAAGACAATTTAAAAAAGTGTTAGCAGACATGGGATCAGCTTCCATCACTAGGTTAGTGTCATCAGCAAACATCTGCAAGCAAAGCATGTCAGCAGCTTGAGGAACTTCTAAACCTTTTATAAGACCTTTATTAATACAATCTTTAACAAGCCAGCCAAGAGCACCACTAGTAATGGCAAACAGTAAGGGGGCTAAGGGACAACCTTTTCTTATAGATCTACAAAGCTTAAAAGGGGAAGACAGGTGACCATTCATGGCAACTTTGGAATGAGCATTGCCAAACAAAACACTTGTGTACTTAATAAAGTTTTTCCCTGCTCCAATATCATGAAGAGATTGAAGAATAAAATCCCACTCAATCCTATCATAGGCCTTGTCAAAATCAATTTCGAAAAAAAAAGTGTCAATGTTATTGTCCTTAGCATAATCCATCCCTTCCCAAATAGAGATGATAGCATCAAGAATAAATCTCCCTTTAATAAACCCTTTCTGTTCAGGAAGAATAATGGAATCCATCAAAGGACTCAACCTTCTAGCAAGGGAGGAGGCATAGATTTTGTATAGAGAAGTCAGACAAGAGATAGGTCTCCAGTTGTTAAGATCATCCTTAGATCCTCTTTTATGAATTAATTTAATAACTCCAGTATTAATGAAAGTAGAAAGAGACCCTCTACTTATGGCTTCTTGCCAGATCCAAAGAATAATGGGCACCAAAATTTCTTTAAACTCTTGAAAAAACTCATTAGGAATACCATCATGTCCAGGGGATTTACAGGGCTTCAATTTACTAATGGTTTCTCTAACCTCACCAGCAGAAAGGGGGAGATCAAGGAGGGAGACCAAGCCCTGAGGAATCATTTTCTTCCTACAAAGGGCAATGGCAGCTCTTGCACTCCAGATGTGATCCCCTCTCTTGGGAGGCACAGAGAAAACATTGGTAAAGAAGGACACAACCTCCTGTAAATTCTCCTTGATACTAGAGGCAATCTCACCATTGCTTTTCCTTAAGAGAGGAATGAAATCTTTAGCTTTTTTTTTTCTCATGATCTCATACATGTGCTTATTAGGTTTATCAACTTTCCCAGCCCAGAACTCTCTGGACGTGGCAAGGGCACCACAAGCCAGAAGGTAGTCTTCATACCTCACTTTTTCTTGAAGCTCCAGGATCTTCTGAATCTTAACATTGCTACTTAAATTAGAACTTTCAATTCTGTCTATCTCTTTAAGATGCATCATTCTTCTGTTATACCTGGTCTCCCTGGCTTTTTTCTTAAAAAAGGCAAGAGCAATCTGAACATCTTTAATAGCAGCCTCCCAGGCCTTAAAAGGGGAACAACCCCGGATAAAATGCTTTTTAAAAATATTGCTGATTTCCAATTTAACCATAGGCACCCTAAACAAAGACATATCCACGTGAGGCCAACCAGCCTTGTAAGACGAGTTATTGCTAGCCAGCTTAACAACAATAGGAACATGGTCCGAAATCTGAAGGGAGGGGTCAATGGTACAGCTACTGTTCCACAAGTCTTGAAATCTGGAGGAATTCATGTAAATTCTATCTAACCTGGCCGATAACCTATTCCTAGCACACCTGTTACTCCAGGTATGACCAGTACAAGAAGAGATATCAGCAAGGTTATGCGAGTTCACCAGCCTAAACCATTGATTTTTTTCACTACCAGCAATCACATTGTTACAATTACCGGTTCTGTCAGCAGAGTTAGTGACCATATTAAAATCACTAGTAAGAATTAAGTCACCATCAAGCTTACCAATTTCCTCCCAGCACTTGGACCTGTCTAAGGGATTATTAGCTGCATAAACACATATAATAGTGAAATTGAAAGGATCTTTACACTTGAGGCCAATCCACTGATTGGAATCACTAATCAAAGGCTTTTCAACAACTTGACTGAGACTAGACTTAATACCAATAGCTGCTCCACCTTTTCCATTGTGATTAGTGGGAAACCAGGTGGAATTACTGGAAATAATCTTCAGATTGGCAATAAGTTGATCACCACCAATCTTGAGTTTCTGCAGACAGATAAAATCAAGAGGTTCAACTTTTGTTAACTACAGTTGACATGTATTTGAGTCTTAGGTCAATTTAAAAATGTTGATCTGGTTGGTTGGAACATCCTCACCATTTGGGCGACGAGATGTTATTCAAGGTCTTTCTTGGGGTCATTGGACCTTTGAGCATATCAAGTTCAAATGAGTTAGCTCATCAAGTCTTAGGACCATTCGTTCCCACTCTCTATCTTAACAAACCTTTGAGCTTTGTATCTTAGTAGTTGTTAGACCTCCAACCCCTTCTTCATGGGATTGGGTGAGGGGTAGGAAGGGGTCCCATTGGTGGTATGTCAACCTTTGATTATACTTTAAAATTAATTCAAGCTAGATCAAACTAGTAGTAGACCTCAAATATAGAACTTCCTTTAAAAATTTTAAAATGCAAACACATTAATTTTGATCCTACTATTGCTATTTTACCAACATTCAATAACATTTAGTAATGATCTACTAATCGATTATGCATTGTCCACTATAAGACTTATGGACGATAATTATAGTACTATTAATAATAATAATAATAACAATATCAAGATCTATTTTTTTTTTTTTTTTTTTTAAGTTGGAACTTTGATGAGGTCTAGTCCCCTTTCATGACCTAATACAAAGAAAAATTGTATAAGTGAAGAAGCATAGTGTGCATGAAACCTCCTTCATCCCACAAAGCAAAGGTAGGACAACCCGACGACGATACAGTGTTGAAGGCCCAAAGAAGGATTGACAGTAGCCAAGACGCTGGGAAATGTAGGTTTGAGAGTTAACAACACAATGACAACTACTAATAATTGCAAGAACTTTAGAAATATTTGTAAAGAAGGTTGATAATCTTTTCATCCCCTTTGCGGGGAGCCCATTTGATTTGGATGTTGTTGTTCTCAGACACAAACACCCTATGATGTCAGATGGGAGGGGACTTCTTATAATTACAAATTCTTCTAACTAATAGGCTTAGGTATTTTTCAAATGGCTACTCTTTTAGAGGGTTATGAACTTGGTTGTACATCTTTCTTTCCATATCTTTGAGAGAGAGCTTCTCCCCTAATTGATTCCACAAGGTAGCAGAGCAACTGATCGCTTCTCCAAGTAAAGCTTGTTTCTAGTTTATTTGACTCTATAAAACCAAAATCCTTCCCATGGCCTACAAAACAAATAAAATTCTAGGCCACAAAAAGAAGAGGTGGAATAAGTCTTATCTACCATTGAGGCATCACTTACACCATGGAGGGGCTCCACAACTTTTGCTAGCATTAACATTAATCCAAATTCCTCAGTGGAAAATATTCCAAGTTAGAAGCGTTTTTTTATTCTCTACTAGGAGATGAAACATGGATGCAAACTTAAATTCCCATCTGATACTTGGACAATTTAGACACCATTTCGTCTTGTTCCCACTTTTCAATAGCGTTTCATCTTGTTCCAACTTTTTGAGAGGAACAACCAAGTCCTAGCTCCTATGAGTAACCAAAAAAGGGATAACATCTTAGAGATCAAATATTGATGCTTACAGCCAAGAAAACCCACAAACGTAAGTGCAATTGTGTTTCCAAAAGTCGATTTGGCCCAAGAGTTATCCATTTGACTTCATGCTTTAATCAACCATTTGGTTGCCAAGTCTTTGCTCAAACCTTCAATGTCCAGATGTCAAGCCGTTCCAAGTCATTTTTAATAAAACAAATACTACATTCCATTTTCGGCACACCATTCCTATTTGAAACACCTTTCCAAAGAAAAATTGTGCATATTCTTTCTAGTTTACCTAGGCTTTTGTTTTTCGGTCCGAGAAAGACCAAAAATAGATAACAAAGGCTTCTTGATCAACATAGCCCTTCATATCAATTTGATTTGCATTACTTTCCAATAACCAAGTTTATTTTCGAGATTCATAAGACTCCAATCCATCGTTGTCCCATAGTAACGTCAAAGCCCATAGAAATTTTAAAAGTAAAACAAAATTTGATAGCTAGCGACCCTTGGTCCACCAAAAATTGAGATGATTGTCCAGATCATTATATAGGAAAGCATTCTTATCACGTACAATCATTCGCATAAGCATCTAGTCCTCGCAATGCGGCAGCATAAGCCCCTTTATTTGGACAATATGGGCATGATGGTTAACCAAGGTCCATTGGTAGCAACAACATAGAGTAGATGCACCGAGGGCTAGCCTTGCCGGATTGAGCATTTTAATGTAATAAATTGAGATATTTAGTCATTGATGTTAATGCAAGATAAATCATTTTCCAAATGTGTCCAGACCATCTTGATACGGGCCATGGCCAAGTTCTTTCAAAGATTTACGAACAAAGTATCGCTAAAGTCTATCATAAGCTTTATCCAAGTTGATTTTTAGAAAGAGAATATCTTACGAGGATTCCTCCATAAAAACAAGTCTTTCCCGAAGATCAAAGATGGACTCAAGGATGGAGTAGGCCTTAATGAATCCTTTTTCTTTCTCATTGAGCCATGAGCACAAGTGGAAAACAATGCAATTTTTGTTTTTAATAAAAGGAAGTTCGGCCTTAGCCTACTCTCTCGAACTTATATTAAATAAAGAAAAGAAATAGTACAAGTGAAGGGGACTAGTGCCCACGGGACCCCCCAAGTCCCACAGAGCTAAGGAAAGACTTGCAAAGTTTAGATGGCATTATAAAGAAGGTTAATCACCCTCTCATCACCCTCATGTAGGACCCACTTGGGTTTAAGCTTGTTGTTGATCAAAAGGAGCACTTGATGATGCCTGAAGGGGGGGGGGTCTCTTGCAGTTAGCAATTCTTTTACCAAGGAAGAACAACGATTTATCAATCGACCACCCTTTGGGGGAGTTGCCGAAGTCATAAGCACATCTTTCTTGCCAAATCTTCCATAGGACCTCCCCACTGATGGTGTTCCAGAGAGTTGTGGAGCATCCGATTGCTTCTCCCAACAGAGCTTGCTTCCAACTAATATGTTTCTGAAGTCTAATTTTCTTTTTTACAATCTGCCAAAGACTGCTGGAGTTGGGACAAGTAAAGAAGATATGAGAAACATCTTCGATGGACCGTTAGCAGCGCTTGCACCAAGGAGGCGTCCCACATATTTTGCTAGCCTTAAGATTGGTCTAGATACCCCAATGAAGAATTTGCCATAAGGGGACAAACTTTTTTATTTCTATGAGCGGGTGCCAGATAGCCATGAATTTCATGTCCCAATGAAGCCGCGTCCATGACAGACACCACTTCTTGTTAAGGTTAACCTGATAATCAATGGTTTCTTTGATGTTGGGGATTTTTGTAAGGCAATTTCCATTGTGCCATCTGAGACCAAGCGGGCTTGACATGTCGTGCCCCATGAGAAGGCAAACTTTAGAGCGGTCCCAGGCAAGACATCAGCGTTACAAAGTATTCCATTCTTCGTAGGTAATGTTGACACTAGGTTCAATATCCTCAAAGTTGATCCACTGGTTGGTGTCCTGTTTCTAGATATGTTTCCATTTTTTGAAGCTTTTGTTCCATAGCCTCCTGGCATTTTGAATGTTCCAAGATTCCATGTTCCCGATGCCATGGATCAGAAACCAAATAGAGATGTTTTGTGTGATACCGACTGCCCACTTCTAATCTTCACTGATTCTTGTGAAGCTTTTAACTTTATTCCAACTCATCCAGAGGGAGCACACAAGCTCTGAGCCTTTTGGGAAGATCGGGATCGAGGAAAACAAAAGGGTCAGAATGTCAAGATTCTTCCAATTTGGGAATCCCACGAAAGTCAACACGTTCTCTTTTCTGAAGACCAACTTGGCCCACGAGGCCTCCCCATTGCACCATGCCTTAATCATCCATTTTGTCGCAAATTTGTTAGCCATGCACCCAATGTCCAGAATGCCAAGGCCCCCATTATCTCTTTGGCTAGAGCAGATGGACCATTCGATTTTGGGCACTCCCCTCCTATTGTGGTCGTCCGTCCAAAGGAAGTTTCAGCAAATACTTTTGAGTTTGTATAGCTCTTGCTCTTTCGGTCTCCAAGAAGAGAGGAAGTAAATGGTAGACGAAAATAGGAATGTGTTGATAACCATTGCACGAACAACAAGATTGATTTGCATACCTCTCCAAAATTTTAACTTGCTTTCAAGTCTGGCCAGGACCCAATTCCAATGCTGCTCCAATGAGATATGAAAGCCCAAGGGAATCCCAAGGGAACCCCAAGAAGCCGGAAAATTTGTCGTGGAAAAATATTTTGACAGCCATGAGCAAAGAGAAATTGGGGTTTCATGCCGAAAATAGCTCTAAAAGTGGTCTTAGAGTGGTTGATTTTGGAACCACAGGCTTTGCAGAAAGTATCTAGACATTGCCAAAAGGTCTCTAGGCTGGTACTATCGTTGTGGATAAATGCATTCATATGATCAGCAGAAAGTCTCATGGTGATCTAACCATGGTCACAAGGCAATTGGAGGCCTTTGATATTACCAGCTTCCACCTGTTGTTCCACAAGCCCGCTAGGCCCTTCCATGGCAATGGCAAAGAGAAGGGGAGCCAACAGGCCACCTTGTCTAATCGATCTTTTTAGTTTGATCGCCTTCAAAAGTTGGCCATTAACATTAATTTGAGTCGATGCATTTCCCATAAGGGTCGATATCATCTTGGTGAATGACCACATGAGAGGTCTTTAAGAGACTGCATAATATAGTCCCATTCTAGCTTATTGTAAGCTTTGTCAAAGTCAATCTTGAGGAAGACCACATCTTGCCTTGAACCATCCATGAAGTGGAGACCTTCCCAAATATCTATAATGGCTTCCAATATTGACTTGCCTTTGACAAAACCTTTTTGGTCCTCGCTTAACCATGCTCTTAGATGGAAAGAAATTCAGTTGGATATGACTTTGGCAATGACCTTATATCCCGTTTGAAACATCATAGTCGGGCGCCAGTTCTCGATTCTATTCTTTTCCCTTTTTTTGTGGATTAACTTGATGATGCCATTGTTGAGAGTGGAACGGAACGTGCCAATTAGCGAGAACCTTAGCAAAGATCTTAAATCCCCTTTGCAACATCATAATGTGCCTCCGATCCTCGATCTTGTTTTTATAGTGTCTTTCGTGACTCAGTTTAATCACACTTTCGTTGAGACAATCAGGTAATGCATTAAAGCACATTGTCTCCTGCCAAATGAAGAATAAAGAGGTCACCAGAACGTGTTTTAATGACTTCAAGAACGCATGATCGGATCATTCTGACAAGGTTTTTTACCTTAGGAGGAGAATCAATCGTTTCTAAAAATCTCCATATCGGTGATAGGAGCATCATTTGTAGTATTATTTGGGATCTAATTCCAGAGATGTTGTCCATAGAATCTTGCATATGAGAAGAACGTTGTCTAGACACCCGCAAAATCTAGGTGAAGTGGTTGACAATAAGAACCCAATTCTCTTTGTTTGTTTCGTTTTCCAGACCATGGCTATCAATAATATATGGAATTCATTCGTTGTCCTGTTCTTTCTTAAGGAGTGTCCATATATTTTTCATTGGTTTATCCTCTTTTCCTGCCCGCCAATCTCTAAAGTGGATCAAGAGATTCTTCCTTTGAATTTCCTCTTCATATCTTAGCATGCTTTTGATCTTCGAGAACTTGGACTAGTAGAGGTGGGAATGGCTTTTGTTGACTTCAATCTCAAGGCCTCAGAGCCTCCGGTTAAAGTAACTCCCTTCTAGCACAACGAATGGTTTGGAACTCTTTCTTAGTCCTGAAAAAAATATGTTGTGTCTTCTTTATCGTCACCATTTAACACTTGGCTGGAGAAGAGTGGGTGCAAAAGGCGTAGTTCCAGGCCGAGGTGATCTTGTGGCAATCAATAGGGAGGGAGAAGATCGTCAGAACGGTGTGGAACCAAAGAGCTTTCCTATGTAGAGTGTATCCCTTGAAGGTAAGAATTAGAGGATAGTGATCCCAAACAAGAAGATCCTCATACTGAGTGAGGAAAGGGAGGCCCAACTTATCTATGATATTTTGCATCACATAGCTTCCGTTTAGTCTAGATTTCCTCAAATTCCTCCAACCTAGAGGTTTGAGCAAGGGAAGCCAAACCTGTCTTTGACCTCCACAAGATCATGGTGGGGCTTCACCTAGTTCTAGACATCTTTCTCAAGACCAATGATAAGTATCCGTCTTTGTTCTCATCTGTGAGACTGAGCTTCCACGATATTAAAGTCCCTGCACATGATAACATCTGAGGATAGAGAGTCCGAGGATTGCCAAGTAACTTGTCTTTCCGTGTCGAGTTCGGATGCTAGGGGACTTGTCTTTCTCATCCAGATTGGGTACCCGGCCGGTAAGTTGTCTGTCCATGTGGAGCTTGGGTGAATGGCCTTATTATTTTTATTATTATTATCGTCATCATTATTATCATTGCACTGAATTAATTGCTTCCTGAAAGGTATACATGAAACCACTTTGTCTAGTCCAGTACAGTTCTAGTTACAAAAAAAAAATGATAAATTAAATGATTTGATCGAAATAAGCACGTAACGCAATATCCAATATAGACAGCATTATATATTTATAAATGTTAAAAATGGAAATTATAAAGGTCTCTCTGCTTTCTTATCACTTAACCATTGAGGATCAACTCTCATGCCTTATAAAATGACGATTTTCATTTCCAACTATAAAATGTTATAGCTGATGGATCCTCTTTGACATTGATAGATTATTATTGTCTGATCTCACCTTTAAACCCCCCTTTGTATTTTTATCCAACCTCGTAGGGGCACAAAATTATGTACAGCTATATTTCATAAGGCATTACTGTTTTTAAGCTGCGCTTATCCTTCCCTTATATTTGTAACCAAAAGACCCCTTAAGTTTTATGTCCATCACATTTATCTCCCCTTTGATGTAATAGGTTTCATTGACACATCAAATTGTTTGCAGCTATGTAAGATAGTAGTGCTTCTAAGTTGCTTCCGCATACACTTATGTATACTTCGGTGTTGCAGCACATACCTCCGGAGTAGGAAGGAGCCTGGATAGAAGTACAAGGCCATAAGTGTTTGCTATTGTCTACACTGAGATAGAATAGCAACACTATGCGAAATTTGTATAAACCATTTTTAATGTTTCAAAAGCTGCTGGTTAGAAAGACATGAAAATTCCTACATGTTCAATAGAAGTAGGATAATAAGTTCACATAATGTTCTCTATATATTTATATAATTAGTTATTGCTCTAGAATTTTACTATGTACACTTTTACTAAGGAAGAACATGGTCCTAGCTAGTTCCTTAGTGTGAATCCGCTGATAATGGTTAGAATAGTAATGTTTATGCAATCGAAAATATAAATACATCAAAAGGTGCTCGTTATTGAACAGCAAGACAGAACTATATCTGAAAATATTGGTCTTTTCCTATTATGTTAGCCATATTTTGTTAAAAATGGAGGTTCAACAGAAGCCTACTCCCTCGAGCTTTAACTTTTTAATTGCAATTGTACACGTGAAAGGGTGTAGTATTCACGAGACCTCCATATCCTACAAGAAAACTGAAATAGCAGAGGTTAGAATGCCACAAGGTGACACACGCAAGGACTGAAATGGAGTTTCAGCAGAAGCTTACTCCCTTGAGCTTTAACTTTTAAATTGCAATTGTACAAGTGAACATGCATAGTATCCATGAGACCTCCATATCCCACAAGGAGAGGTTAGACTGTCAGAAGGTGACACAAGCAAGGACTGATTTCAATAAGAAATAACATGGTTTTACATTGCCCTTAGACCCACACTATCTTGTTGTAAGTGAGGATTGAACTTTCACCCCCATCTCAAGAGACGGAAGACCTAGCCACAGCAGCTAACGCATGCGGGGTACTCTGTTAACAATAGTAAAAAGGATTCTGAGAAGTACTAAGATCAATGAATCAAATCGTTATACTGTTAAAGCAAGGTTAAAGCTGTAAAGGATCAACGGGATAACCCAGACATGCAGATACTCTCCTATCGCAACTTGTCAACATGGAAAGCTTAGGACACAAAAAAAAAACACTAAAACCGGGTGTACTTTAATAAGTACACTGCGTTCGTGCATCATATCGTCGAGTAAACACATATACATGAGAATAACACTTTGAATTTTAATACGAATGAGCACGATGATATGAACTATATTATAATAGTATATCATCAAATTGTTTGTTATTTTGTACTTCACAATCGTTACATTGCTGAGGCGATTGTTTGGATTTGGAGCTTGAACATGCGCTAAGCTGCACACTCACCAAAGCATGTAATGTGAAGACAAACCTGTCCGCGTGCGTGATGAGAGGAGATTTTTTTTCTCTTATACTCAAGCATGAAAAACTATTCCAGGGTACACACGAACTTCTCTTTTCCATTTAAATATTTTCCTGTAGGTTTCCAACTTCCTGCCAGCTGATTAGACATGGTGTTAGGCATGAACTAAAAGTGGCTTTTGACATTATTTTACCCACGTAAAGGGAAAAAGTAAAGCGGCACCCAAAGTTCGATACGTTTTCTTACAATTTCAAGGGATTTGCCTCATCTTTGGGAGCGTTGAGCATGAGTAAGGCAGGATGGTTGTGGGCAAGTCTCTAGAGATCTAGGAACTCCTTTCTTTTCTGCGCCAATTTGTTATTGGAAGGAAACCATACATAGCTAAGTTGATTTGTTTCAACATCGGTTATCAGAAAATGAATCCCGCTTGTCTTTCTCGAAAGATTCCTCACACTTGCGGCTACCACTGAGCGAATGACAGAACCCTCTGCTAATGTGGAATGTGTAAAGCTTTACTTTAAGAAGCATATGTAATTCAAAACAATGATGATCCGGTCTGAGCCTGTGTAGCCTAGTGGCTGATGCCTTGAAACTGTGGGAGGAGGTCCTGAGTTCATGTCTTGGCTGGACATGTCCATGAGTCTCTAATGATAGGTGCCTGTACCTTATGAGGTTGGGTGTGTGAGTGTGTATTTCCACTTAATTATACTCTCAAAATACCCAAAAAAAAAACAATGATGACCAAGGAAAGATTTTGCTTGCTGAAACTAAGGCTAGCTCAAGCTGCAGATGTCCAAGCTGAAAGAATCATTTTGCTGAAAGAACCATTTTTCTCTCACTCGCAGCTCTAACCACTAGGAGGACTAATTACTCACAGATCCTATAGAACAACCGGTATACAACTGTCAGATCCTCACATTCGTAAACATTTGAAGTGCATTACCTGTAGAATCAATTCTGGCAGTATGTTGAGAGTGAGTTCATGTATACCTAGAATGGAAATACAAAGAAGAAAAATTAAAACAATTGATCACCAGACCTCCGGTATGAAACATTAACATACTCTGGATTAACTGATCTTCATGTGTACCGAACATATGGCTGATTATTCATGTATACCTGGAATCGAAATACAAAGAAGGAAAAGTAAAACAATTGATCTTCACGCCTCTGGTATGAAGCACTAACATACTCTGGAAACATGAAGTCTAGCACTACTCATTAGAAGCATACAAAATAGGAAAGAAAACTCTTGATCTGTGATAAGATAGCATTGTATCTTTAAATTGACCTAAATGGCTACTTCACTGTAAGGCATTCTGTATTATTGTTTAAAAACTCACTACTCACTAGAAGCATACAAAATAGGAAAGAAAACGCTTGAGCTGTGTTAAGATAATTTATCTTTAAATTTACTTAAGTGGTCTCTTCAAAGCCAAAGAAGTACTGACCCCATCACAATAGTCCTTTTATTGCTGTATATGACATCATAGCCATAATCATAGCTGTTGATGCTTAATGAGTGACGACAAAGATACATTATCAGTTCTGCAGCTCTGCAGACTTATTCTCCCTTCTCGAGGAGAACAATGTCTGCTACGAGAAATTTGCGTGGAAAATCATTAGCCTAGAAGTGTAAGAAGAAAGCATGGGGAAGTTTCAAGGAAATGAGAGGGGCTACATGCTACCCTGGAATTAGTGAAAGTCAGTCTAGAGCACCGAGGAGTCTTTACCACTTTCTCAACTGCATGTGTGTGCATATGTGGATCCAATCATCAGAGATAAGCGTGAGATAGCATGGTAGAGCACGTGCGAAATAGTCCGATTCACATGTCTTCAGACCATATGTCGAAACAAGTTGTGGTGATAAATTATTTATCTGAGAAATAATATATATTTTTTATTTTTTTAAGTTTTTTTAAAATGAAAGTTTAGCCAAAGGCTACTCTCTGACCTCTAACTTTGAAAGTGCAACTATACAAGTGAATGAGCATAGTACCTACGAGACCCTCTATATCACACAAAGCAAAAGTTAGATATGGTTATCTCAATGAATGCACGTGTACTCCCGTATGTAACAGTCTATATCTATATATGTGTGTTTGTGCGACCATATTTGTATATGTGCACGCATGCATTTGTACATGCATGTATCCATGTGAAGGCTTCCAAGGATTGTAATGAGATAAGAAAGGGGATTCAGACTCGGTTTTTTCCCAAAGCTTAATTGATTTAAATAAAAAACAAGCTGATTAAAACAGAAAACAAATAAAGTTCAAGAGATTTGAGAGGAGATAGGAAGTATGTTACTAAACCTGACATCCCCTTCGTGGGATCCATGCCTTCTTTTACTTATCTCCATTCATTACATAGATCATGGAGTGCTTGAACGGGGCGGCACTCCCAAAGTTTTTTAGTTTTTGTCGAAGTCAGTAACAGAGAACTCTCATTAGATTACCCTTGCACGAGTCAACCGAATTAGTCATACATCTCTCTTTTGATATTTTGCCCAGAACCACACTTCTAGTAGCACTCTAGAGGGCCACTTCTAGTAGCACTCTAGAGGGCCAGTGAGCAGCCTATAGCTTCCCTAGGAGTGCTTGATGCCACTAGATCTTGTTCGGCATTTGGAGTATCTTGTGCATCAACTACCATGACCTTTTTCTCTTAGCACATGCATAGAATAGATGTCCAATGTGTTCCTCTTCTCTCAAAACATCTTCTATGCCAAGGAGGTAACTTGAACATCTTGTGTGATCTCAAATCCACACATATGCTCCTATGCAAAAAGTTTCAAGAGGAACAGTACCTTTTTCATCTCCATCAAAGGATGCCCTAAGGACCTAAATTTGGGCTTCCCCTAGATCCTTTATTAAACCCAAGTTTTCATTAGTGTAGGAGATAATTCATCTTCTCTACAAACCCTAAGAACTTCATCAAGGACATTGTGATTCTCCCACATGGGCTATTTTATATGAGGCTAGCACCTTTAGCATACCAACATAAGCTCTTCCCTACCCCATCTTCAAATATTGTTTTGATCATGCATCGATCTTGATAGTCTACCTTGAGTGTGCTATGTAGAACCACTTGGTTGATCTACTAGTCACTTTCATAATTCCTACATTATTTCTAGTATCTTGTCTTGTAATATACATCCACTTTGATATGGGACGTCTTCTACCCTTGCAATATAAATCCCAGGAATAAGAAACTCAATGGAGTCTTTTTTCCTCTTATACATACTATTCATTACCAGTATAAGTTGAGTGAACAATCACAGTAATCAAGTAAACAAATATACACCAATATTGCAAAAATCAACTTCTCTTCTATCTAGGGGTGGTTCACTCGTTAGATGATGTCTTAGTTTGTAGGATGATCTTCCCCACAACTAAGACATCATCTAACGTATGGTGGGCATTCTTGTTGATTTCTCTCTAAAGAAGAAGGGAGATTCAAGCATTCAGCAAGTTTATTGGCCAGTTCATTTATAGAACAATCTTAATGAACACTTTTGGCGCTTCCTTCTTTGGACGATTCTTTTGAGATTTTAAGTTCTTTTTCTAGATTACCATCTGATTCTACTTAATATTCAATGTTTGCATCTCGGATATAAATCAATGTTTGCATCTCGGTCCATCCATGAACAATGATGCCAACTTTTCCTCTCACGGTAACTCTCAATGTGGACTTTGTAAGATCTACCCTGCTCTGTGGGACTTGGGGGTCCCATGGGCACTAGTCCCCTTCACTTGTACTTTTCTTTTTCATTATTTAATACAAGTCCGGGAGAGTAGGCTAAGTCCGAGATTCTCTTTTTTTAAAAGAAAACTCTCAATGTGGACATCGAGCAATATCATTAGGAAACGTTTGGGGCCTCAAGGGTCATTTTATTTGCCATAAAGCTAAATAGCTTATTAAAATTTGCTTGGTCTAGCTTTTTCCATATGATCGAAGTCGTTTTTACTTCTTGCTACTTGAGAAGGATAATTTTTCTTATATGTATATAGAAACAACTCTACAATTTCCAAAACACCATAGGACTGAATGCGACCATTGGATGCTGAATTGATTAAGGTTTTAGATCAAAGCACCGATTTCGTGGGTCAATATCCTTGTGGAACATAGCATAGCCCATTGGACCATCCAAAAGGCTACTATTTCTGCCATATTCGTGCGTGAATCTACAACTACCCTTGATCTTAGGATCAATCCAATGGTTGAAATGCATAGAACATCTTGGAAAATCACGTGTGAACCTTGGCTATAGATTCAACGAGCTCACTCCATGGCTCCATTGGAGTGCGGTCCAATGAGCCTGAAGAACCTACATCAAGTCCTCTGTGGATGAGAAGATGCAAGTTTTGATCCTCTTAAATGAAGGGTCTAAAACCATATTGACCAAGGAAAACCACGGAAGTCAGCCAAAACAAATGATGCTTTATCTCATAGATTCGAATGTATATTGTTTGAAATCATGAATGGGTGAGATGCCTTGATAAAACCCTTCTTCTGAGTTCTTCTATGAAGATCCTTCTAGTGTGGTATTTGTGATAGGGTCGTAGGTGTGAGTGTGCATGCCCTAGGAATACGATGGATGAATAAATGTAGAATATAACAGATATATCTTCCTTGATAATCATCTGGTTCATGCCAAATCCACATCTGCATGCTATGCTCATAGATAGATGGACTTTAAAGGATCATTGATCCTAAATCTTCATGAGAGGGGATCCAACCCCTCATGAAGGAGGAAAATTACATATAGATGCCGTGGTCTCAACTAAGTTGTCGGTCCTAATCATTTTCCCATCGTGTATGATCAAGAATAGAGTCCTCACAATATAGACTTTTCAGCTTAATTTTAGTCCTTGAGCTTAAGGTGTTTTTCTTTCATTTTGCTTGTACCTTCCATAGATTCTTGACTCTAGGCATCAAGAACTTCCACTCCAAACTCATTGCGTCTTATGGGATGCCTACTACAGATGTGTAATTATCCTCTTCAATCCATGTATCTATCACCTTCCATGTGCAGAACATGTGTGTGCATAATAGAAGCTTAACATCACTCTTGATTTCCACCAATGTGTCCCCATGGGTTCTTGAACAGATGAGCTCTATTCACATTTGTTTTCTCATATGTCAATGGAATATCATATCCCCTTGACCATGCACACATAAGTTTTCTCCTCATGTAGGTTATGCATGTGCATTTCTTTCCAGATCAACATGTGTTTCGCCTCGGTCTTTAATGCACTAAGTGTATAAAATGAATTTGTAGGCTTTGTTATAATTTCTTCACTCTTTGAATTGGGATACACTTCTTTGTGCTTCCTTCTGAACTCTGTGGAGCTTCAAAATTAGAAACATAGATTAACTGCATCTAAATTTAATTTGCAATTTCTCTACTTATGGCAATCATTTTGTTCTCAAGTTCATATTTTTAGACTCTTGCACTTTGTTGTTCTTTGTCACGCTCATTAAATTTTACGGACCTCCAAATCCTTAAATTCCTACCAGAAACGCATATTTGCAATTCACGATAGCTCTGCTGCAATACATTTTTTTTTCTTTTTTGCAAGTCTTTCTTCTCTTCTTGCATTTTTGTGATTTGAATGGTCTCTTTTGGTTTCTTATAGTCCAAATTATCCACCTTTTGCTGTAAGCACTCATATCGAATGAGGTACAAGCAAAACGACACTATGAGCGAAACGCGACGACCTTATAGGAATATTTTTTTAGCAAGTATCTAATATCCCCTCACCTCTTCATTTCTTTCCACTTGACATTTGTTTTTTCTCAGGTCTCAATCCTATTCCCCATTACTACGTGACATTCAAAATCTAAGAAAAGAATAGAGTCAGGGCAATGAGACTACCTCATTGAAAATGTTTATTGAGCTCACCTCGTATCAAGCTGGTAGCAATGGTGTGAAAGTTTTCTCTCTCCACACAAGCTCGTGATCTCTCTCTCTCTCTGCCCTCTCCCTCTCTCTCTCTCTGATAGCACACAAAATACACTCTCAACTACAAACGGCCTATTTCTAATGAAAGGTGCCCTTATCTATTTTTTAAGTTTTCACACTCATGCGCAAGTCTACAATGAGAGGTTTACCTATTGAGACACATTTACAATGACGTAAATCTGTTCCCAAGTTGTTGATGCAAGTACTACCCTACTACACTACTGTCATCAAAGTTGTAGAGTTAAAGATGATTATGAAGAAACCTAAAACGTTGAAGATAAGCAAGCAAATCCAGTTACTAAAGAACTCATCAACCTCTCCATAGTAGCCATCATGCATCCTTAAAATACCTAGACTTGTAGCATGGTCTAGGACAATGCTCCCGAACATTTGTTGCGGTCTTACGAACATGATTCCAAGTGATGGTTCATTGACATCAAATGGTGTGGATCACACTTGAATTATCCATGTTTTAGACCTAATCGTCTATATGAAAACACCTTTACATAAAGGCTAGAAGCCCATAAGAAGCACAAGATTTTAAGAAACACCAACCACAATCACTAAAAAGAGAGAGACGCATGCACACAAAAGCGTGCAAGCAAGATCCTATGGGGTAGATATAGGCTTGGGAGACCTTTTCAAACCATGGAACTTTCAAATGAAAAAGAAGATGGGAAGAAAGAGCGCAATAAGAAAGATGCACGAGATTTCAAAGATCTCGCATTCAAAATGACTTCTAGAAACCTATCGCAACTTAGGTTTTTATATTGTATGCTTAAAAGATTGACCTTATTCACGTTCAAACATCCTACAAACTTATGAATAGTCTTATCGACTCATTTGAAGACCGAGTTAAGCTCTAAAAGATACAAAAAAATATTAGGAGCCTAGGATGATGCTCCATAGGCTCAAGGGCCACTTGGATTTTACCATTGATACATATTGGTATTGATGTGTTTAAAGACACTTAGAACCTCTAGGGAACTTTTTCCCCTCTTTCAGAGGTTTCTTTTTTCCTTGACTTATATATAGTTCTATAAACCTAATCGGTCACTTATCCTTTGTACATTCACTTGCTAATATACTTAGTGTTGTGTTGTTCTCCAATCTTCTTCATCTTCCTTGTGCTATTTTCTTGCTTTCACAATCCTTGACCTCCAATAATTGGTATTAGAGAAGGTCATCCCTTTCCTTAGGATATCACCAACATCCTTCCAATCATAGTCTTAGAATTGCATGGAGATCATTGATAGTTCAATATAGCTTCTCATTGTCCAATGGAAATTCTGATTTGATCTTGTTTCAGCCACTAAATGCACTATTGTACTGCATGTGCATGTAAATATGTCGTCTTTCTGTGTGAAACATATATAAAGTCTTCTTTTTTTCAATACAAGTTCCTAGAAGTGTGATACAAGTCTAGGAAAGCTTTATAATTGGGTACTTGTGCTCAACATTTTTGAGATACAATCAATTTTTTCCATCAAGGTATATAGACACTTTCTATGGATGAAAGAAATGATATATTATGTATGTTGGATCTTGAGGGTAATTTCGATGGTCCTAAATATCCATTGTGGGCATACATGATGTTTCATGTATTGATTGTGAAGGCCCTATGGAATATTGTGAAGAGTGGTGAAATACATATTCCTATACCTTCAAATACAATGATAGCAAGTGATGCACGTATTAAATAAGATAATGATCTTAAATTTCTTGCTCCTAGAGAAATGTCCATAACATTGTCTATGTAGTTAGCTAATACTCTATGAAGAGAATAACTGATCTATTTTGATGTAGTTGGTTGAGGTATCATCCAATGTCCAAATGGAGTTATTTTACTCTCATTTGAAAGCTCTCTTCTATCTTTACTGTGGAAAGTTTCATTTTCATTCTAGGCATGTACTTAGATAAACTAAAAAAAAAAGCATTTGTCTAAAAAAAAGGATCATAGGACGGTTAATTTGCTATCGTTGTGCACATAGGAGTGTTTATCCTCCAACATGTATGTATGCATGAATTTATGCATGTATATATGTATGTATGTTTGCATGTGTGTATCCACGTGTGTATGCATGTGCACATGTGTGTGATGTGTGTGCATGTATTTGTGTATGCATGTGTGTATTCATGTGTATATGTATGTGTGTATGCTTGTGTATATGCATGTGTGTATGCATGTGTGTATGCATGCATGCACCTGTGTGTATGCATGTTTGTATGTATGCATGTGTGTATGTATGCATGTGTCTGATGTGTATGTATGTATGTCCATTATGTGTGGCATATGCATGTGTATGTGTATGCATGTATGCATGCATGTATTAATGCATCTGTCTGTATGCATGGGAGTCTGATGTACTGTTTCTATGTATGTATGTGTGATATATGCATGTGTGTGTATTCTTGTGTATGTATGCATATTCATATGTATGCATGTGTTTGTGTGATGTGTATGTATGTATGTGCATAAATATACATGTGTGTGAGTATCCATGAATGTATGCATGTATGCATGTATGTATGGGTGTATGTAAATATGTATGTATGTATGTATGTATGTATGTATGTATGTACGCATGTGTGTATGCATGTGTGTGTATATACATGTGTGAGTATGCACATATGTATGTATGTATGTATGTATGTATGTATGTATGTATGTATGTGTGTATGTATGTATGTATGCATGCATGCAATTGTGTATGCATGTATGTATGTATGTATGTATGTATGTATGTATGTATGTATGCATGCATGTCTGTGTGATGTGTGTGTATATGTGTGCATATATCTATGTATGCATTTGTGTATGCATGTGTATATGTATGTGTGTATGCATGTGTATATGCATGTGTGTATGTATGCATGCTTCTATGTGTATCCATGTTTGTATGTGATGTGTATGTATGTATGTTGTTGAACACTCGTTTGCCGTCAGAAACGCGTTTAAGCTCTTTTCGGGTTCTTGGGAGTGGAAGGGGTCTAAATAAACAGAGGCCCTACACTTGATTTTCCCAATTAATTCATTCACAAAACAGTACACGAGTGTTCAGAGAACTCTGTCAACACGAATTAATATCTAGACTCTGGTTCGTTCTCTCACAGTTTCACTATCTGTACTCAGACTATTACTAACTTTTCCACAACCTTACTGATTCGCTTGATTGTTACATCATCACACACAAAACTATTCATTACCGTAATATAGACTCACAAGTCGTACTTAATGGAACAACGTTAAACACAAATGAAGGTAATCAGCAAAAGCAAAACTATCTGTACTCAGACTATTACTAACTTTTCCACAACCTTACTGATTCGCTTGATTGTTACATCATCACACACAAAACTATTCATTACCGTAATATAGACTCACAAGTCGTACTTAATGGAACAACGTTAAACACAAATGAAGGTAATCAGCAAAAGCAAAACTACTCAGAATTCTCAAAACACATCACAACAGAACTACACAGACGTATCACCCAGATAGACAGTCTGGCGATCCTTCTGGTTGTCACCGAAGCGTCTTTTCATTGATTTATAAATGGATACAACTTCACGTAACGACCTTTCGGTTCGTGCAGAATATGAAAGGGAAAGATTACAATTGCCAATCCGGCGGCTTACACTGGCACGCACGGTGGACTTGAACCTGTAGGTATACAAAATCTTATGGCTCATCTATTATACCCTGTAGATACATTGTTCTAGCTAATTTAAACGTTCGTGAAAATTTCTTTTTTAACGAATCCAGCATCTGTTTCAGTATCTCTGGTTCTACTAACTGAGCATCAGTCCTAACTGAACTAGTGGCAATAACTTGGCTTATCAAAATTTCTACCTGTGTTTGCAGAAAGGCTTCCTGCAGATAAAAGTCATTCGATAGAGCTGCATCACGGTTTACTTTCATATCGGCAATCTATTGATCTATTCGTGATAAGCGTTCGGCTTGAGCTCCAAGTTGCCTTTCTCTTCTCTCCAATTCTTGATTCTGAAATTGAATTGTCTGGTAATATGCATCTCTTTCTCTTCGAATTGCTGGAATCTCTTTTTAGAGCTGAGCGACCAACATCATCTGTGTTTTAAGAGCAAAATTTGATTCAGTGAAGGTTGCATTTGCGAACTCTAGCTTTGTATTGGTTTGCTTTAGTAAAATTGACATTTCCTATCCTTTTTGCACGGCTTCATCCAATTGTTCTCTAGTTTCCTTTAACAAATTTCCGAGTGCTTTGCGAGCATCCTCTTTATCTTGAACTAACTGCCGTAACCGAAGAATTTCTGCATCAACAACGCATAATAAATCATCTTCTATTCTGACTTTGACCAAAGCAACATCTCTTTGATTGATTACTGTCTCCTGTTCGGTAAGGCGAGCCTGTAACTGTTTAATCTGGAAATGCAGATTATGATTCTTTGCCTTCACTACATCTACCTCTTCCTGTAACGGAATGATATCCGCTTCCAAAACATCAACTTTATGTTGTAATTCATGTTTGAGATTATCAGTAATCTCCATCATCTGTTGTGGTAGTTGTTGTGATAGGTGGATCAACATATGACCCATTGATGCGAGTTCATTAAACACAGGTAGTGAAGGAAATAGAAGAGAAGGACGTGGTTGAGATGAAGAAGCGGTGAGGAGTTGATGGGAATTGGGTGGAGAATAGTTCGGTGAAGAGGATGATGAATTGGGTGCGTCAGGTACAATTGGTGGAATGGGAACAATAGGTTTAAGTGGAGGCACGGGTGGAGGAGTGGGTTGCAGATTATTGGTTGCTTCGGTAAGTTGTTGCGTAGTCACTTCAGGTTGAGCAACTGCAGATTCTACTACTGTAATCAACTCTGCCAAAACTTCTGCAACAATAACTTTCGTATCTTCTTGCACCTCTTGTTTGGATTGTTGCTGAGATTCTTCCTTATAAGATTTGTCTTCAGAATGAGCAGTAACACTCTGATCCTGTTGCTGGTTTGGAGATGACTGAGCTGATGAATCATGGTGCATGGAGGTGGCTGTATCGTGGAAAGTCTCTTCTTCATTGTTTTTCTGCTTTATTTCCAACGGCAGAACCCTGTACTTGACTATTAGAAGAGCTTATCCGGATTCGTTTTCGGCGGAGGAGCTGGAAGAGTTCTTCATCATCTTCTTCGTCATCTTTAAGAATTTGAGCAGATTCCTCATGATATAAGACTGGACCTCATGGAGGTGGTTGCGCTGCTTGGATGGCCAGAAATAAAAAAGTGAGAATGTGTGGAAGGCGTGATCGTGGAAGTTCTCCTTTGTTAACCTGCTTTATGACCGAAATGCATTCACGGTGAATGCGCCGGAAATAATAGGAAGCAAAATTGATAGGCTCTCGAGCAACCATATCAATCACCGAGTAGAATGGGCGAGATATCCCATAAGTTTGTTTCTGCAAGTTTAAGATGGCTACTAAAAATTGTAACGCTGTTCTTTCAGGCTCAGGGCGACAGAGTATAGCATAATCATTTGAAGAGTACCTAGGGAACAATTGGATCATAGTAGCAATTGGAAGATTAGGGCCATTCTCTCGTCCTTCCGGAGAGAGTCGGAACACTGCAGCAAATGATTCTAAAGTGATTACTACCCTAGATGGTAAAGAAGTAATTGGCCAACTCTGCAACGTAGCAGGTGTGGCAGCGATGGCGGCAATAATCTGGGCGTAAAACGGGTGACATTCCACTGAACGCCAAGGCAATTCAGCGAAATTGGACAACCCACGAACATGCAAGAACTCACCCACATCCGGAGGGAGTCCGTCACAGAACGCAGCGAAGTTGGCTAACACTTCCATGATGCGTACACAAGAGCACAAGAACACAATTGCACAAGAAACACAGAAATCACAACGCACAGAGCAGACGGATACAATAGCGATTATCAGTGAAAAGAGGAAGATTAAGTAGATACTTGGTAGCTAAAGGCGATCAAAATTGTTAATCATCGCGCGATGTTGAGATGATAACCTTCATAACTACGGTGTGCATGCATGAGCAGAATCAATAACAAAAGGCGGCAATTATTCATGGTTATGTATCCAAACGAGGAGTTTATGATGATGTAGCAAAACGAGGAGTTTATGGTTTTTAAGAAACTAACACGCAAAACTAAAAAGGAAAAGAAAAGAAAGGAGAAAAAAAAAAGAAAAAATACGCGGGCAACCACAGAAAACTTCAGTGCGAATCAGGTGCTTGATGATACGGCCGCAACTTTGAACCATTTATCACTTTAGGAAGAGGAACTCCACTCAAAGTAGTCAACCGAAAAGTAGATGGGCCCACTTGTTCACTAATCCGGTAAGGACCAAACCATCGTAATTTGAATTTTCTAGCTGCACGATTTGATTTAGCATTATAAAATAACACAAGGTGTCCCACCAAAAAAACTGGAGTTTTGAGATACCGATCATGAGTACGAGCCTGCCGCAACTGCACTTCTTGAAGAGTTAGAAAACTTTCCCAGCGATGCTCATCCAATTCTCTGAGTGTATCCAACCGAAATGACAGAGAGTCTTCAGGTAACAATTTCTGAGAGATGGCCACA
Organism: Ceratopteris richardii; assembly: GCA_020310875.1. Lineage (NCBI taxonomy): Eukaryota > Viridiplantae > Streptophyta > Polypodiopsida > Polypodiales > Pteridaceae > Ceratopteris > Ceratopteris richardii. The sequence goes on along the minus strand of MU260922.1, from coordinate 27,998 downwards.
CGTAAGCTTGGTACTACAAGTTCCATTGGTGCAATTGCCTCTAGCCCATATGCAAGTTTGAAAGGAGTTAGTCCGGTTGCGACCTTGTATGTAGTTCAGTATGCCCATAATACTGCAGGGAGTAACTGATCCCATCTATCTGGTGATTCCACAATCAATTTTCGAAGCATAGTCAACAATGTTTTGTTTGTACTTTCAGTTAAGCCATTAGCACGAGGATAATACGGTGAACTGAATTTATGCAGAATCTGAAAAGTGTGTGTGAGCACTCGCATTAAATTATTGACAAAGTGCGTTCCTTGATCTATTACAAGTTCCAAAGGTAATCCATATCATGGGAATACCTCCTTCATTAGACATTTTGCCACCGAAACAGTTGTGGCAAACCGTAAAGCCCAAGCTTCTACCCATCTCGTGTCAAAATGTATCGGTTGTTGCTAAGGATTGCTGGAGGTGTGATTGGTCCAATAAAATCAAGACCCCATTTCTGAAAAGGTTCTAAAGGTAATATAGGCTGCAGAGGAAAGAAATGGCATTGTAAAGGCTGTCCAGATCTCTGACAAGTGTCACATTGCTGCACAAACTGAGTCACATCTTTGTACATAGTAGGCCAGTAGAGCCCACTTTGCAGAATTTTTTGGTGCGTTAAATCTACTGCAAAATGTCCACCGGAGGGTATTGAATGTGCTAGAGCTATTACTGAGTTTACTTCATGTGGAGGAATACAACGAAGTAAAATTCCAGTGTGATCCATATAATACAACTGTCCGGCAATCAACCGGAATCTGCGACTATAAACTACAATTTTCTGACGCATTGCAGGAGACGTTTGAGGGGGAAGACATCCATCAGTAAAAAAGGTTAATAATTGATCATAGTAAGTAGGTGTTACAGGAGATTCTACAGATTCATCATTAGTTGTTTCAGTAACATAAATTGTTGGTGTGGTGTCATCAACACCGATCGGAGCTTCACCGGAGTCTAATCGAGAGAGAAAATCTGCTAATGCATGTGCAGTGCCGGGTCGATGAATTACTTCCTAATCAAACTCTTGTAACAATAAAACCCAACGCGCCAGACGACCACCTAAATGCTGTTGTCTAACCAGATACACCAGCGCAGCATGATCTACATGAAAGATTAATTTTCGGCCTAGCAAATAATACCGGAATTTCTTTACAGAATACACCAAACCAAGACATTCTCTTTCAGTTACTGAATAATTCTTTTCAGCAGGAGCAAGCGGTCGACTTGCATAATAGAGAGGCCGAAACCACTTATCAGTTTGTTGAATTAAAACACTCCCAATGGCTATATCTGATGCGTCTACAAAAACATGAAATGGGCGTTCCCAATCAGGAGGTTGTAGAATTGGAACCTGCGTTAATAATCCTTTTAGACGATCAAATGCAGTTTGATATTCCGATGTCCAATAAAATTGTCGAGGAGTATTAGTTATTAGCCAATTTAGGGGAATTTCCAAATGGGCAAGCCACTGTAAATGTCGACCATGCCACCTAACTTGACCCATGAATCGCATCACTTCTTTCGGCGTAGTAGGCACAGATGCTTCTAACACAGCTGCAAATTTATCTGGATCAGCTTGTATGCCATGTGTAGATACAATGTGGCCAAGGAGTTTACCATAGGAAACTGCAAAGACAGATTTGGTTGGATTTAAACAGAGTCTGTATTCTTGGCATTTCTCGAAACAACACCGTAAATGATACAGGTGTGCTACCATCTTACCGAATAAAGAGAAGTCATCTAGATATACTTGCATAAAAGAAGTGAGATAGGGTGAAAAGATTTCCTGCATACACCGCTGAAAGGTGCTAGGAGCATTTCTTAATCCAAACCACATGACTGTACAAGCAAAAACACCCCAATTCGTAATAAACGTTGTTTTCTGTATATCTTGCTCAACCATTCAGACCTGGTTATAACCACTGTAACCATCAACAAATGAATACATTTCATGGCCAGCCACTCTGTCCAGCATTGTATCAAGAAATGGAAGAGGAAATGGATCAGGTACGGTGGCTGCATTCAATTTCCGGTAATCGACACATATTCGGAGCTGCTTGTTTTTCTTTGGTACGATTACAATCGGGGAGATCCATTCAGCATGCTCAATAGGTACAATGAATCCTACCTTTAATAGGTGATCAAGTTTTGCTTTGACCTGTGCTGCATAGTTAGGGTTCATACGGTAGCTGGGTTGTTTAATCGGCTTTGCTTTTGGTTTTAGCACGACCCGATGCTGATAGATCCAAGGATCCAAACCTTTCATATCACGATAATCCCATGCAAAAACATCAGAGAATTCACGAAGAAGCTGGATCAAATCTGCTTGAAACGCCTCAAACAATCCTTCCTTTATCTTGATAGGTCGCGGATTTACTTCATCTCCCAAATTATAGGTGATTAACTGATCTTCGGGAACATAGAATTGACGAGGTTTGCCTGAATCATCAGTTGACTGTAAAAGTTGTTACAGAGCGGCTTCATCCATAGCAACAGTATCTTCTGTCTCCACTTCTTTGGTCACAAGTACCACCGTACAGGCTGTCGGACTCCAGTTATCTACAATAGGTTGAAGATCTACAGTGCCTAAGGAAATCAGATCTTCATTGTTCTTCAGAAATGCTTCTTCTTCATCGTCAGACAAGCCATCCAACATGTGGACTGGCTCTGCTACATATGGCTTGGCATGAAGTTCACAAGGCTGAATGGCATCAAGTTTGACAACATATTTATGATGATTATCCTTAAATGTTAGTTCTTGTGCTGACCAATCGTGGATAACCTTAGTCTGTTTTAACCAGGGTCGTCCGAAAAGAAGATTATAATCAAGACTAGACTCTGGTAGTTCTAAGACTACAAAAGTCATCTTAAACGTTGTACCCTGCAAAGTTATCGGGACATTCCTTACAAGTCCTACCGAATGAACTCGGGATTGATCTGCCATTCTAACGAAAAATTGAACAGGCTTGATTTGCGTCCATCCCAACTTTTTACAAAGTGCTGCAGTGGCTATGTTTACACCAGATCCACCATCAATTAGTACTTGAGTAATCTTGTGATTTTTGTACCATACCGTAATTAAGGGGACCAAATGATCCACCATAAAATCAGCTTCCGGTTGTACCGTTGCTGTCGCTAGAATGCAGGAAGACCCAGGACTGAGCTGTTGCTGGAATTGCTGCCGAACTCCCGGCACTAATGTAAGTAACTGTCCAAGAGGGAGAGTAATGGATGCCTTAGATAAAATTTCCCATGCCTGATCTGCTTGAATTGTACTTTTCACCGATTCTGAAGCTGATGCGCCTGTTACAGAGGTAGAATCTTGTTCCTGTGATCCATCCTTTGGCAGCGGAACTTGGGTCGCCGGAATTGGATCTGGGAATACTCTAGGTTCTTTGGTGGTCCATTGACTAGCTTTGTCATACATTCTCTATTGTTCATGGATGCCAGGTTCAAACACTTCTGCTGCTCGTTGTAACTGCTTACCAGATCTTGTTTGAATCACTGCTGCTTGAGTTTCCACACGTGAAATATAAACCATATTGGTCATTGGGTTTTGACACTCTTTCTTTCTTTGATCATATTCAGCTGCATCTTTACAGAATCTGCGTATATGACCTAACTAACTGCAAAAATGAAAGCAAGGGGATGGCAAAGAATTACCTTCCTGTGATGTTCCTGTCTGCCAACGATTTGTATTGTAATTTGTATTCCGCTGTCCTTCATAATTCTTGTATCCTTGCTGTGATTATTTCTCATCTGAGGTGGAATATAATGGGTGGTCGGCTGCCCTGGTTCTTGTATAATGGCATTGACAGTTGTTGGTCCCTGCACTTTAGCATTATAAGCCCAGTTTTCGGTGGAATGTCCGGTTGTATTGTAGATAGCGCAATACATCTGATTAAGGGCACATGTGGCACTGGTACGCCCTGGATTCTTGCACTTGGTGCAGTACATTTGTCTAGCCGGATCCTCTGCAACATTCTTACTGGCTTTCAACCACTCCAGGTCTTCGATAAAACCTCCAAATTTATGCTCGAGCTGCAAAGCCATTGCAATAACCGCATCTAGTGTCTTAGCTCCCACACAATGGATTATCATAATCTGTCTTAGTTGTGGAGTTAACCCATTAATAAAACATCGAGTGATGACATCATCCGATAAATTAGCATGTGCTGGAGGTAGTTGTCTCAAATGAGTTCTAAATAGGGTGGCATATTCCTGCACTATTTGATTCAGCTTCTGTCTATTGTTCTGCAAGTAATCGAAAATTTCGGCTGGTTCTTCTTTAGCCGGAATCTTTGTAAAAATGCATCACTTACCGCTTCATAGGTGCCGAAATGGTTGATATCATATTCTGTAAGCCACCTTGCTGCTTCATTAACAAATGTTGACTGGAATACTATGGCCTTGTATGTCGGATCGGGTGGATGGTTAAGTACTGCATAACTTATTTCAAAGGTGCGTACATGAGCATCAGGATCATCACCTGGGAATCCACCGAATTTGGTGTAAGTTACTCCTGTTGGAATCGACCGGAGTGGAAGTGGCGGTTGCTATTGCTCTTGTTGCTCTTGTTGTTGTTGTTGTTGTTGTTCCTGTCCACTCATGATGCTAGTGGCAGTACTGTTACTATTTCTTGAGTTCTGAAGATGTGTTTCCAGTCCTTCAGAGTCTGTATGATCAGACTGCTCACCTTCCGGTTCGAAAATAGCACTCAACCTCTTATGAATTTCTAGATCGAATAGCCTATCCTCTTCTGTGGTATCAAACGTAGGCAAGCTTGCCCCGAACTGTGGTGTCCGGAATGAAGATTCATCGGGAAGTATAACACTGTCACCGGAAACTTGTAAAATTTCTGCGATCGGGACCGAAGTGCCACCGAAAATTGTGGAACTTTCCCCGATCCAAGGTATTCTTTCACCTTCAATGACCTCTCTGGGCAAGACACCTCTATCCTCAGACGGGTTCAAATCTTGATCAGACGGCATCGGGTCAACTACACACTGCATCCTTGTAGACTCCGAAGTTACTGTATCTTCTGCAAACTATGCCAAAATTACACCAGAATCAGTCGAAATTGCAGTATGTTCTACCGGAATGCTATCGGAATGATTGCTAATGTGCTTTGTTTCTTCAACAACTGGTCTTAACCGATCTATGCTTCTGCCTCCTGGGGGTGTCCTTAACAAATTTGATACCACCCAAGGCTGTCGATCTCTCCTATAATTCGGATATGACTCGCCAGACCTAGTAATCGGCATATATCACTTTTGCAATACTTACGTACTCTTTCACCTTACTGTCGATTCACAATATATGGTCACCTTCCCACAATCACTTTGTAACAATCTATTGCCAACTTCCTACAATTACTTTGCAACACTCTGTTGCCACTTTCACATAGACGACGCCAGTGTTAAGCGCGCGTTTGCCGTTAGAAACGCATTTAAGCTCTTTTCGGGTTCTTG
>MU260922.1:10000-15000 GCA_020310875.1 Ceratopteris richardii | reverse complement strand
AGACACATACACACATAATGATGCATACACACACATACACATGCATACACACACATATGCATACATACATGCATACACATACACACACATAGATACATACATACACATAAACACATACACACTCATAGACACACACACATACACATAGACACACACACACACACAAACACACATAGACACTTACACACATAATGATGCATACACACACATACACATGCTGACACACATACAAACACTATTGTTGATATACAGGAATACTTGCTCGATGATGATGATGATGATGATGATGATTTTTCTCATAATGTTAATATACCTCGTACACGTCATGGACTTGGTGTTCATCAATTACAAGCAGAGGTTTCTAGAAATCCTCTACCTCCTGGTTTAGAGAATGAAACGGCTGGAGATCATCCATTGCCAGCTCGTGATCGTTCTTTAGTACAAACATATGATAGAAGAAGATATGGAGGATGGAATAGAGGACCACTTCCTTTAGATGGAGAGGTTTTCAACTTTTGGGGTAATCGCTATATGATTGCTCCATCCACTATTACTAATGCTGGTCGCGGTCTCTTTATTGTAGATGATTTGTATGTGCCCCCGAACTCTGAAGTCACTCTTATGTCATTTTGTGGTCCTATATATGGATGGGGAGATTGGCATCGACTTTTACGTTATGTTCAAAGCATGAGTACTTATGGAATATGCTTGAACGCAGCATCCCTTACTAGTAGAAGGATTTTACATGCAGAAAATGAAAGATTATATATTGATGGAAGACCTTACACACATGGAAATATAGCAAGTTTAATAAATAGTAGTCGAGGGTTACATAATAGTTCAAGGACTAATTGCACATTTGAGGAGCGTGAAAATAGTCATGAATCACCATACATGAGTAGAGATGTATCAAGATACATAGTTGTCAATGCTATTACTACATTACATGCTGGTGATGAACTATTAGTGAATTATGGATGGCGTAGACCTCCAAGAGCACCTTTTAGCTAGAGAGAATAAAAATTTTCTATCCATATTTAATAAGTTATATACTTAATTTTATATTTGAAGTTTAATTTTTATTCATTTATGGAATACTAATGAGTTTTATTTATATGTGTAGATTCCAACGTATGATGTTGATGATATTCACCCACAACATTCACAATTACCAGTAAGACCTCATTTATCAGAAGCTTCCATGAGGAGGCTACACAAAACTAATCCTGTGCAATATGCAAAGTTGAAAGATCTATATTCAAAAGACGATAAAGTACAAGATTTGTGTGACAATGATGAAGATGATGGCATGGCAGATTTTATTGAGGATTGGTATCAAAATGACAGTGAGAGCATTGATATTTCTAAAAATGAGAAATATCTTCGAGAGGAATGTCTAAAGCATGTATATGAAGGAAATCGTTTGACACGACTAAGTGCGAGCTTACTTATTCTCAAACTTCGAAATTGTTTTGGATGGAGTAATGTATCTGTTTCGACACTATTAAGGTATAAATTTCAATTTTCTATCTATTTATATATATATGCATAAATAAATAAATAAATAAATATATATATATATATATATATATATATGCAGGTTTTTATTCTTACTTTAGATAAGGTAAGAACAAGAACTTGAATTGAATGGAAACTTTTTGTCCGCGCATCTTTTAAAACTATTAATGCATCTTTCCAAATATTCACAACAAATTTGATTGTTTGGATGGCAGGATACGATTGTTTGTTTTGGAGGATATGAATGATTTGTCGATTCACAAATATGTTCAGTTTGAAAGTGTGAGAAGCGGATTTATAATTGTTATTCAAAGAATTTGGCACTGTTTATAGGCCATACAATGGTGACCTGGATGAATCGCATGCACAGAGGTTACTCAAGAGACAACAATCTGATTATAATGGAGTAGTCTAGTTTGTATCCTAAAGTTCAGATGCTCATCATTGACATGCAAGAGGTTTACTGCATACCCGAGAAATCCTGCTCTATCTTGAGTAACCTCTGTGCATGCGATTCATCGAGGTCACCATTATATGAACATATGTGTGAATTGACAAATCATTCAATGAAGGTACATACTTCATATCCTCCAAAACAAAAAATCGTATCGTGCCATCCAAAACAATCAAATTTTGCGTAAATATTTTGAAAGATGCATTAATAGTTTTAAAAGATGCGCGGACAAAAAGTGTGCATTCAATTCAAGTTCTTGTTCTTACCTTATCTAAAGTAAGAATAAAAACCTACATGTATATATGTATATTTATTTATTGACCTTTTTGAATATATCTTTTTTTGATGAACTTACAGGTTATTATCTGAAAAGTTTTTACCAAGTCAGAATATTCTTCCTACCTCACATGATGAAATGAAGAAGATAATCAACAATCTTGGTATAGATTATCAATGTATACATGCATGTCCTAATGATTGTATTTTATATAGAGGTGAATATGCAGACTCTTTGACATGTCCCAAATGTCAATCTCCTCGATATAAGGGTGAAGAAGGTAGAATCCCAAAAAAGGTATTGAGACATTTTCCATTGGCTCCACGGATTAGACATATGTTTCAAAGCCCTGAATTATCAAAGCTTTTGACTTGGGGACATGATCGCAAAAGTACTGATGGAATAATTAGAATTCCTCATGATAGTGTTGCTTTTCAGCATATTGATTCTACATGGCCTGAATTTGCACAAAATCCACAGAATCTAAAGTTAGGAGTTGCATTAGATGGGGTTAATCCATTCTCCATGAAATCTAGTAAATGGTCAACATGGCCAGTGGTAGTCATAAACTACAATCTTCCGCCATATCTTAGCATTAAAAAGGAACATTTAATGCTTTCACTTTTAATCCCAGGCAAAAGACAAGTTAAAGATATGAATGTATATCTTGCTCCTCTCATTGACGATCTTCAAGAGTTATGGAGAGGTATTAATGTCATTGATGTATCGAAAAGCATCAATGAAAGACATATTACGATTCGTGGTATTGTGGCTTGGACTATTCACGATTTTCCTGGACATGGCGTTTGTTCAGGTATTGATGTAATTTTTTTATTCAATATGCATGTAAATAAATATGATTTAATCTAATTATATTTTTATCATTTTCCATGATGCAAGAATATCTACTAAGGGTTATAAAGCTTTTCCATATTGTGGTGATTGGTTGAGATCAATCTATAGTAAGAATCTCAACAAAAATATTTATCTTTGACATCGACGATTTTTGATTTTATATATGGTTTTTAAATAAAATAATGACATTAATATATATAGAAAATACATACCCAAGCATTATCACGTTGACTAGGTGATGGTGCACGCTCAAAAGTACCATACTCTGCCTCATGTTCAATACATTCCAATCGTGGTCTTCGATACGTGCCATAACAAGAGTTACACCAACATATAATATGCTCTTCATAGTAAAATTCATCATAATTCCTATTGGAGGACACATGTGAAGTCGTTGCATGGGTAGGAGGTGGTGGAGTACCCTCTGATTGATCAGAATCTGCACATAATAAGAAACATAAAAAAAAATATAAGCTATGTATCCATCAAATATATTTAAAATTAAATATTTCATATACTTACAGTATAAAGTCGTTGCACGAAGAGGAGACGGTGGTGGAGTTCCATCTAATTGATCAGAATCTACAAATAATGATATTTTATATTAATAATTTGATTATCTACATAAACAAAAAATTCACATATACATATTACACATACACACATATTCACATATACACATTTACACATATACACATATTCACATATACACATATTCACATATACACAACTACATATTATTGTGGGATAAATGCATGTATTTTGTATGAATGAGTGTATATGCATGCATGTGTGTGTACGTATATATGTGGATATGTATATGTATGTTTATGTTATATGTATGTATATGTGTATATGTATACATATATGCATGCGTATATGTTTGCATGTATATGCGTATGTGGGTATGTGTATGTGTATGTGTGTGTATATATGTGTATGTATTCTGACTTTTTTTTTGTTTGAGATTAAATTAACAGGAGATATTGTATGGTCGAAAAAAATAAGAGGCGAGCAAGCATACCACATGAGTCGTGGCAGTTTTTTTGTAGACAGCTACGTCTTCAGGAGTCATTTCCTCAGCAGAAGGTGCACAAATTAATAGTTTATATTAATAATTTTTATATATTTTAGTAATGTTTTACATTTAATTTATGTATTTTTTTTTCTTGAATAAACAGGGTGCTGCAAAGAAGAGAGTGGAGTCGGGCCACACATCGCACCTAGGCCAAATGGGCCATAATGGTTTTGTAGCTACGTTTGTAAGTATATGTGTTATTGTGAGTATATTTTTTATTTTAATTAAAATGCAAGCAACTAATGTTTTTTATTTGTTTCATTGCAGCGGAAGGATTATGGCCAATATCGTACGAAACAGGAGATCGAGTATGCTACACATTTTGGATATCGGCGTTTGAGCGAGTATATGCAAGATCATCCTGATGCCTTTGTGAGTATTTTTAAATTTTATATAATTATTTTGTTTTTATGAAAGTTTTAATTATTTTATTTATTTATGTTTGTTATATGTAATACAGGAGTATTATGGAGAGACAAATATGGATGAGGTGGAGAGACAGACACAGGAGGGACAATCTCGATCGTCACAGGGTGATCATGACGATGAGGATGAGGATGATCAGAATGATCATGATATTGCTGATGATGATGATGATCATGATGATGATGATTAGGATTTTAGTTGATTATGACATTGGATTATATGTATTTACATTGATATATATATATATATATATATATATATATATATATATATATATATATATATATATATATATATATATATATATATATATATATATATATATATATATATATATATATATATATATATATATATATATATATATATATATATAATTTTAGTTATGTTTT